>JALPQI010003387.1:0-94840 GCA_025490895.1 Thaumatotibia leucotreta
GTCTAATGCTTGTTACCATTTAAGGTTAGCTGTTAGAGAAATGGTCTCAATTTCGCCTTAACGGAGCAACATTCCTGTGACTATTCTTTGAACATTAACTTTGTAGCATTGTACAATTAATTAGAGCTTAGTAATATTTCATTCCTTGCCTTTTATATAGATTATTTGTTTTGCTTCCACATTTTAGCATCACCTAACCTGTAGAAGGCTGTCAATATTGATTGACCAGTCTATAGTTAGCAAAGAGTACGCGCGCTGACTGAATAAACATGTTTTGCATAAGCTATGCAAATGACTTCGTTAGACCACTGTTGCCAACTACATGTGTTGGTAGGTGAAACTATTGTCTTAGTTTTTTAAAGGTAACTTGGTGATCAAGCTAAAGCAACCGAATTACCATAACTATGTAATGATTATTATTATTTTATCTCGCTTTTCTGTCCCATAGGAGTGGTACAAAAAATCACAGCCATTCGACGTATAGACGCCATAGTGTTGCGTTCTTGTTATTGAGTCAACGTTCAAATATCGATGATGGATGCTTCGGATCTATTGGTAATCCTGTCTCTTTTACCTTCGAAACAGTGTATCCTCCTATCGGTAATGTCCATAAGCTACTAACAATCGGCATAAACACAGGGTGCGAGCTAGCTCCAATGGTATCCTGAGGGCATTTGCGGAGAGGTTTGATTGTCAGTATGTGAATCATTGTCATATGATCCATGTACTGACAGCCAAGCCTTACTAAGTACTAAGTGCTGTCGTCAGTAATTTATGTTATTAGTATTTTATATTTGCTAGTTGGAACATTTGCTAACGTTAGGCTATGAAATTGTTACTAACTTTAATATGATCCTTGTTGGTCGACATAAAATATTTTTGAATTCGATTTTTTAATAAAGGCAGGCTTGTTTCGTCTAGCCAGCGACTAGTATTCATTCAGTACCACTACAAGAGCCCATTACACTTGTACCATAAAAATGTCTGACTAATAAAAAAAACCTTCCTTTACCCGTCATTGCACATGCTTATAAATCTCAATCACTTGCAAGCTCGACAGTAATTCATGTCAGTCAACACTGGTCCAGTGTAATTGCGGCATTAGATCGAACCGTCACGGTTTCGCAATATTAAGCAGGCCCTGTGTATGCAGTGTGCTGATGTGGCCTTAACATGAGCGGTGACCACGAATTGACGGCGTGATCGAACTAGGGACTGAGCTGTAACTTACCTAGTTACCTTCTATCCCATCTCGCTCGCACCAATTGCACCAATGCGAGCACGAGCGGGGCAGTATGACCAGTGTCCTTACCATGAACTGCCCGCGTGAGAGGGATATAAAATAAACTACGAAATCGATACAGGTTGTTACATTACTTACATAAAAAGATAAATTATAATAGATAAGTTCATGGATTCAACTGGACTTGAAACTGTTTTGTTAATTATATAATCATATCTCGCTTTAGGCTTTAGTTATATTGGCAAAGAGTGCAACAGTGAGGCAAATATCACTACGTACCTTTAAACGTATTGGCAAAATAAATATGTATGTATATTTTTTTGTGATACCATCATACCACTAGCACTACTACTGTTGTGTAATATAATACCGAAAATGATACGCTTGAAATCTTTTACTGTGTAACCATTCACTCGAAAATGTAGCTTCCAGTACAACTAAAACGCATTCTACTGGTTCTAGTTAGGGTTAAATGTACCTTGACTAATTACACGAAAGTCCCATTAACAGTCCACTGACACCCCTATGGCGCCTAAATTCTAGACGTGATACCCATCGCATCAGCCGTAATATACAAGCAAGTGTAGCCTTTAATCCTACAAGCATAACGCGTACATTTGCCTGCAAAGATAAGTGAACTCATGAGTGAAATTAAAGTAGGGGTGAGCCCCTCGCATATCAGTTACATTCGGTTTTTTATCGCTCCGTTATATTGTAGATTTATTTAGGGCGCCGAGCCGAAGGTCAGTAACGTAATAGTTAATAGTCAGGCGATTTACTTGACATTATGTTTGAACTTGTACCGTGAAAACGTGTCCAGTTTGGGAACTTCCATTTCACAATTTTCGTTGCAGTAAACTGGTACAATATCTGAATGAAGAAACTAACAATGTGTTGTAATTGTTTCATCTTCTTTTCATTACTCCTCTTTTTTTTTCTAGTATCGGGTCTCCTTGTAGTACCTACTTTAACGCCAAGATGCTCTATCCTGGGTAGTCATAGGTTTTAAGTTTTGGCTTTCATTTCTCTATTGATATTGGGCCACCATGTAACGGGAGATTCGGAAGGTCCCAGGCTTTTTGTGGTGATATATATTTAGAACTGGGAGGCTATCAGTAGGTACGATCTAAAACCTTTTCTTTCATTTGTCAATGAGAACCCTTTGAAGGATCCTCTCATGGAACTTGTTCAATGCTTGTTACGTTAGATTAGCTTAAATCGCTTCAACTGATCTTACTGGAGCACGAAATTGTAGAAGTATTCGAGTGTTGTACAAATTATCGTATCCCGATCTGGATGGGCCCTGGATTTTCCACAGGCAACCCACCGGCTAGCCGATCTCTTTAATATACCCTAAAGTATTAATCGTAATTCGGGGTAAAAAAAGGCTTAATTAAACGAGTAACTTCGTAAATAACTGTGTGTGTTTGCTTGGCATTAATTTAACCTGCTTTCTTGTACTGTTGTCCTGACAGTCTCCCAAAATATTATTATAAATAACTATGCCGATTAGCCACGGATTATGAATGCATCAAACAGAAGTTTCGTCCAGATTCGTTCCACATTTACAGCATTACTCACTCTTTGTGTTCAGATTTTTCTCGAATGTTCTCGGAAAATTCGCCCTCATTTGTTTCCGAGTCTCTTTGTTTGGCGTGACTGGTTTTATATACGATGTTTTGATGTTTGAACATCTTTGTGTCTCAGTTGGTTGCAAATAGCATATCTCCTTTATGTTAAAATACCGAAATAAATTAAATTTTCCCGAAGGCGCACATTTGAGTTTGCTTTGTGATCTTTTGCTTAAATGTTTTGTATTTGACGGCTGATTGGATCAACTATTTAGCTCTCAGTGAAAAAATATAAATTGTCAGGACAGCACTGCTGTAAATAAAAACGGCTGTCTTTAATAGTTACTTATGATAACGGGCAAATTTGCAAAGGTCTATACACCACCTGAAACATGTATACTAGTTTTTGAGGTAACATGGTTATTTACATTAGTAGTATAATCTAAAACAGGATATCTACCATGTAAATTGTAATTGTTGAGCACCCGATACTTGCAATGCCATCTTCACGGAGTAACTGACAACTAAAACTCACAGTTCGTCAGTTTCTCCCGTAATATCCCGTTTTAAATCATACTAATAACGTATACCAGTACCAGTGCATAAGATCACAAATTCATAAACCTTAAATTATAGCCACCTTGCTCGCTACGATGTGCATGAAGCCGCCAATCGCCATCAGTATGCTTAGCACATGATTGGCGCGACAGTATCTCGCCGCGAGATAGTCTATCCGTCCCTCTTTTGTTAATATAGCTAGTGAAGGACGGGATAGATTCGCGGCGACCTGAGACCATAAATAACATGGACGTCTAACGCCAGCTCAAAAATGCCCCCAAAATCAATTGTTCAATTGTGCCAAGATGGGCATGACATAGCGCTTTTCTCAACACCGCGCATATTTCGGCGCAACGTCTTTGACAAATGTTTATAGAAAATAGCCAATCAAAATTTTGATGGACCAATCACAACTATTTTTAAATGGCGGTTTAAGTTTTTATAGGGTGACATTGAAATTCATTGACGTTATGCATTAAAGAGGGGGTGACATTTGTCAACTAAAATTCAGGACCGTTTTCGAAAGGCAGTTTACTATGGCGTGCGGCTTCCATGTTTTATTTGTTCGTAGGCGGCGACATACTGTCGCACCGATCACGTGCTAAGCCTGCAGGTATACTTTACGCTTCCCACAGGTATTTATCATAAATGCGAATATAAAGCCGCCGTACACGTTGACTGGCAGTGCGCAACGGTGACAGTTGCAGCTGGCTTCCGGCCGGAAGCGCGGCGCCGGCGCCTGCGCGGCCTGCGCAACCACTGGCGCCATCTTGCGGGGAAAATCGCCACTGATAGCCTATGGATCAAAAGTTAGCGGGGGGGGGGTGCACCATTTTTTTTTTCTGGAGCGATTATCTCCGAAAATAGACTTTAGAAACAAACTTTCTTCTAAGACTCTTACTCGAGACCTATTCAATGATACCCCACACTATACGGTTACATCAAATAAAAAAAAAACCGGCCAAGTGCGAGTCGGACTCGCGCGCAAAGGGTTCCGTACAATTATCAATTTATTATTTAAAAAATACAGTTAAATCAACCTACCTCAAAAACTATAGGAAATAATTTTATCAAACCAAAAATCGTTGATAGAGTTTATTAATGTGCATAACATATATTTTTTTCAGAATTTTATATCGCGTAGTTTAAAAAATAGAGGGGGGGGGACACATTTTTCAGACTTTGAGACCTGATATCTCGAAAACGATTTGCTTAAATAAAAATGTGATGTATAAACCTTCATATCATTTTCAAAGACCTTTCTATTAATACCCCACACGCTTATGTACAACTAAAAAAAAAATTCTATCCCTCAGTTACATGTATGGAGGGCCCCCACCCCAATGGTTTTTTTTACAATTTAGTATCACATTCCTGTAGCGGTTCATACAACACATATCCTTACCAAATTTCGTTACTGTAGCATTTATAGTTTCCGAGTAAATTGGCTGTGACAGACGGACAGACGGACAGACGGACATGACGAATCTATAAGGGTTCCGTTTTTGCCATTTTGGCTACGGAACCCTAAAAATCATCCCCTCTTCACCAGTTGGGGAGATACCCGAAAAAAAGTCTAGTTTTTATTATACCACTTTGTTGGCATGACTAATATGTATACCTGTACCTAATTGCAGATTTCTAGTATTAACGGCCAGTGAGTTTTTGCCATTTTGGCTACAGAACCCTAAAAACGACTACTAGATCATTACTCAATGGGTATTAGTCCGCAAGATCGCATTTTGTATATATTGTCCAACCAATGTCCATCCATCGCATTGCAGTCACGGATCACTGACCATCGGTTTAATAATTCCTTGTACGCCTATCTAAAATATTTTAGTGAAATAAAAATAAAGCCTGAATCAAAGTTTTTATTATTTCATACTTTTATGTTGACTTAGGTACAGTGTACAGTTAAGGTAAAAAATATAGAAGAGGACAGAGTGCCAAATATATGTATACAACTATTCACGACCTTATAGTAAAGCTCTTTAGACATATTCCCATAGAAGCTAAATTCCTAGATTAACCAATG
Source organism: Thaumatotibia leucotreta (assembly GCA_025490895.1). Classification (NCBI taxonomy): domain Eukaryota; kingdom Metazoa; phylum Arthropoda; class Insecta; order Lepidoptera; family Tortricidae; genus Thaumatotibia; species Thaumatotibia leucotreta. The sequence goes on from JALPQI010003387.1 coordinate 5,411, forward strand.
TTCTGAAACCTCAAGATCTGTAATAACCATGGGTAATCAGGGATCTCACTATTCTGGCTGGACACTTATCATAGTTATTAAATATGATGTAAATAGCAGCACCACGGTTCGTTTGCGCTATAATGAATGAATATACATGACCACCGATATTAACTTTTTTATAAAAATTAAAATTGCATTTTAATCGTTTTATTATCGTGCTGTTTACATTAATTTCTTACCTCGCTTCGACAACGTAGGTACGGTGCCGCGTCGTAATTATAAAATATATGAATTATTATATAAATTCCGTTTTGCAGGCAAAGAGTTGAAAATGAACTGAAAACGAGTTTTATTTATCAAGAAAATAAGAATCTATCAGTTAGTTTTGAGCGATTATCACGACATAAGTTATGCAGACGCTAAAGTTTAGGCCAGGTAAATTCATGAAGGCACTGTAAATCATTTAGAAAAAATCATATGTCTTCTTAATAGTTTCGACAAACGTACAATTTATACAAAAATTGATCGCCTGTAAATATATCCCACTTCTCATTATTTTATTCTCCTTAACATGACTCATACGTCACCGTTTTATTTTTATATAATGTGTATAATGCTTTTCTCTGAAATACTGCATCATAGACTTGATCTACAAATTGTTCAAACCGTGAAATTTCTTGAGATTATTTTCTACGAAAAACTATGAAAATTAAATACAATATGATGTTGATGTATACTTGCCAAGCTAGCTATAAAACTATATATTTTTAGCTAAACTATTTTTTACTGCTTACTTAAAAGGCAGACAAGTTCTACATTTCAAGTTATCAAACAAGGTAACAAGTAGCAACCTTTAAGTACATAATCGCCTTATGTAGCACTACATATAAACAATAAATATTTATCAACTCACGGGTGGTCCAATACTTCACAAATACGATTGGCAAGCATTCCCGAAAGTGTACAATCAGCCTAAAAGGCTTTAAAATACAAAAGCTAAATAGGTACTTTAAGATTAAACAATGCAACTTCAGATAACCTCTCTGGTTTATCTGTAATTGTATTGTCTATACTCTTTACAAATTTTCTACTCTGTGGTTAAAACGGTCAAGACAAAAGACGTAATCAGAAACGGTACTCGAGATACTTTATTTCTATTCTGTAAGTGGTTGTTTTGTTCGGTTGTCTTCAAAACCCGAGTTAATTGAAATATGTGTATAATACCTGGAAAACACCTATGGGTTTTTTTATCAAGGGTTCAATTACCTAAAGCTCATGCTTAACTCATGGGAGGTTTTTTCGGCTACTTTTTAATTTTCGGCTGTTATTCAGGAACTTGTAGCAAATGGAGCTTCGGATGAAGAAATGGATAATGACAGTTACAGCTTCCCATACAGATTGTTTTAAACAAATACTAGATACATTTTCAGACGATATTACCATTAAAAAACATTCAAAATATCAAGAAATTAGCGTAAAAACTTCATAAACCATTCGAAATCAATATATTAATTACCAACCATGATTTGTCACCAGGCAAGGCAAAACCAAGTAATCTTCGATAAAACTAATGACTATTTTATTAGTGCTATCACCAGTTACGTCGATAAATATAAACATTAAACAGGCGCCAGTAGCCACACAAGGGAAATCTAGGTAAACACTAAACTGACAACAAGTCTAGACTAATCCGGATAGTCGATCCGATACGGCGCCTGTGCAACGATAAGCGTGGGTGGTACGAACATAAATCGAACTTTTCACGACTATCTCTGTCACTACAATTATGATTCAATTAGAGCGACTGAGATAGCGAGTGAGTGCACGGTAGACCTCCAGTAATTGAACACCGTGTGGGGTATATCTTGTTGATTACTGATTTGATTTGATAGGCTATCTGTATTATATGACTTTATTTTTGAACATCTGGCCAAAAACTCGTAGAAGAAAGACAAGTGTTTTTTTTTTTTTCAGTTGCATTTAATGAAAATTACAATTCATTAAAAACTTAAAATACAATGTCATAAAGTTGATTAGGTACACTACACTCTAAAATCAAATTGTTTATAAGAATGTCTATATTGCCTATATTTATAATGCAAATATCCAATAACCGCTGTTTTAAATTTCAATATAAGAAAAAAAAGTATATTTATTTTACCAAGAAAGCTTTTAGTATGCGTATTATTTTTCGCTTCTTTAATGCTTTTTTAAAATACCTAATGGATTATCTTCCGCTTGCTACTAAATACTAGACAGTGCCAAAAAACCGTCTCGATAAATATAGCCGCTATCAACATTTATTGACATCGAATCCGTAGGCGTGATTTGCACATAATTAAAATGATCAACACTATTATTAATTGATTGGCCAATAAATGGAATTAGTTTCGCCCACTCGACACGAGGCTTGGGAGATCAGATTTCCGAGCTACTGTATTTAATGTAAACATTTACGTGTTTATAGTTTTAGTTGCTTTAATGGCTTTCTTAAGCTTTAGAAGTCACGGGCGGTATGAATAGGAATGGTCAGTGACACTTCTATCCCTTGGGTCACCGACGGCAAGAGAGGTAGTGACAAATTATCACTGCCGATACCGTCACTACGAGTTTTGATGTGGATTGATGATGGGCAGCAGCGTCATCGTAGTGGACATACTACTGCGGTCGCCAATTCGCTTGTCCAGCGTGGCGATTATGGGTATTTAGCTCCTAATACGCTTAGATAATAGAAGAAACCGATGTCCATCAGTACACTGAGAAAAGCTGATGATCAAGTGAATAAGAGGAGTACATAGTACAACTTGAATGTACTAGTGTAAAATGCCAATTTGACCAGTTCGAAACGTAATAGCAATTTTATATGTCAAGAATGAGTCGAGCGCGAACTTTAAAATATCTGTCATTATTTATCTGTCACTCTTATAATCCAAGTATGATAGAGGTAGATAGAGAAGGTACAGAAACTAGTCAGTTGAATTCGTTTAGCTGTTCTACCGGTATTCCAAGGAACATTTTTATATATCTCCCAGTAGGTATAAAGAATCGCATATTAAGTCCTTGATACCTCCTTTCAGCTCGGCACACATTTCCACTTGTTCAAATATAGCATTGGATATTTGTAAAGCCGACAATATCAACAACTTCACTTGGGTATCTTTGCAACCGTTCAAGTTATTGGTACGGCAAATTGGGCCCAAACTTCTTGTAAAACGGACCATGCTGCCTCCGACCAGCCGTAAAAAGTTTGGCGTGCTTGTTGCTAGTGGTTTTGCCATTGTAGATTATATTGTTATTGTAAACATCAACGGCGTTTATAATTGAGATAATTTCACTACTGTTGCCATTGAAATTAAGCAAAACAAATACCAAATGTGTTTAGTGTTCGTGTTGTTTTTGGTAGGCACAAAATATTATGTCATAATCACGTAATGTTTATTCTTCGCGTGGTGGCAGTGAGAATACATTTGTCACCATCCCAACTCCTGTGGAAGTAAGAGTTGAATAAGGGATTGGTGATGGGCATCAGCAACATAGTAGACCAGACACTACTCCGATCGTCATCCCGCGTGCCTAGCGATTATGGGCATTTACCTCCTAATGCGTCTATATTCATCGAAGGTGTCCAGCAGTGTCCACTGTCCTATGAAGTGAAAAATATAAATGTGTCTTAACTGGCAACACTGTCACGCAGCTAAGAAACAACTTTTCGATTAGCTAGTACAGTACTGATCGTGATCTGTCACTTATTATACACCGGTTTCTCCAACACTGCTGTAAGCTACAGGAATCAAAGTCTAAGTAAGAATTAAAGTACAAGTCTGAGTAATCCTTTAGCATACAAATCATTTTATGCAATCTGCTTTTTGCAGTCAGGTCGTTAAGGGCGTATGTAAATGTCTCACTTGAGAAGTTTATGGTCTTACACAGTGGAATAGTTATTTTCTCAGCTATTTCAATAACGATAATGAATGATCGTTAGATTATCACGAGTGGGATCCACATACTTACAATCTGATATCGTATATGATCTTTTCACTAAGAGAAGCTAATCAACTATCAGCTCAATGTGATGCCTAGACTTTCTGGAAAATTTGCGAAACCAATGAGCTAGGAACTGCTGGAACTTGGAACCGAAGTGACAGGCAGGATGAGAGGCCTATGGTTTATGCTTAGCAGTAGATATTAACCGGCAGAAAATGATAATTATTACTTAGGTAAAACGGCAATTTATGCTCAAGTGTGCGAAATTCAAACTAGTGCCATTGCCAGTTGGCAGATTCTCGAACTCTTCAAATTCATTTTATGTACGGAATATTGAATTTTTATTTCTTTTCGGTAAAGAATACTAGTATTTGAACAAAGACTTAATAGTTTTCTTCTTGTTTGGAAGATAATACCACGTCCATAAATACAAATCCGCTAAGGAAAGCATAATTAGGAATGGACCACCACTCCATATGGATTTCTTCCAAGCCACCACTGGCTGCTTTTGTAAACCCCAACACCATAATATTGGCCGCGTATCAAAACGCTGGGAATGTTGTGATTGCAACCCTGGAAAAAACTGATCATTAAGACAGAGAAGTGCAAACGAAGACGTGCACCTTCGGAAGATGAGTCTGTTGTGTTAGATTGACTCTTAACTAGGCACGTACCTTGCAAAAACCATGTTCATTAAGCTAGGGAAGTGTGCAAAGGAAGGCAGCCTAATTGAATGAATATTCATGCTTTACTTAACTGGAACCAGTCTTACACAGTGGCCGTTCATTAGTGAATGTTTTGACGTGCTGCTCATTCATTTACTGGTTATTTATATTCACAAAACACGTATGAAATTAGTATGGAGCTGTTTTGTTATTGAATCCTGCAATGGTGCAAAAAGGCTTCAGAAATATAGGAGAATGTAGTAGGAAACCACAATAAACATTAAATGGAAGACAGGTGCGCCCGGATGTTGGCTCATGAGATGATGAATATGACGATTAGTAGAAACGTTTTTCGAGCATAAATTACATGGGTAAAGATTTGAAACTTAAACCCTAAATAGACTAAATACGAAACGTATCTATTTCAGCTCCTTCAGCTGATTGGGCTCGTTAAGACCGACGAGTCAATCGCTCACATCAATTAGTCACGGGCCCCTCACACGGACAGTCCATAAATTGATTTGATGAGTTTATAACAGACTTTCACAAACAAAGGTTCCCACCATGTCGACACGCGATAGGCGCGGCGACGGAATGGCGGCCCACGCCTCAAGCCTAATACCTACAAACGTCAACAAAACCGTGCAAAAACATCGGTACAGCAGCTGCCAATCGTGATAACAACAAAACAACAATAGACTCAAACTAGAAAATTACACGACTTTATATGAAAATGCGCATAAATTACCGCCTTAATGAATAAATTATGAACGTCGTTGTTGAGCGCCGCGGGAAAAAATAGCGCTAAGTGCGGCGCCGGCGCCAGCGGCGCAGGGTACGGCGCACGCGCAACTGGCCGGAAACAACGCACCATTATCAACCGTATTTGCGACTAATAAACTCTAAATCTAAACGTAGGCGTTAGGAGATATGCCCTATAAAACACTAATGCGGAATCTGAATGCGCTCATGCGACCGTAGCGAGTCATTACGATTTGAAAGTGTTTTACCTTAGAAAAACAAACAAATGTACACTCTAATTCAACGATATAAGGTCGATCGAACGATTGTGTAATCACCGTCCTTTTTGCTCGCAATAGCAGCGAGCGGGAGACTTTGCAAACCCTGAGATCCCGTTCATCTTGACACGTTACAGGTTTGCTCGCTGCGCGTGACTAGAATTATCCGGCGCCAATGTAAAGTGATCTCCAGAGCCGTAACAATTTAGTAATCTGAAAACGCACTTACACTAGTCCATAAGCTTCTGACTTTAGCGATGGGAATAAAATCCCAGGCGAGGCGATAAATATTCTAGCTCAGACAGTTGCTTAGCACGTAAATTCAATTTAATAGTGCGACAACGCGGAAATGCTCCAAACAAGTTTCAGCGTGAGAGAACCACGCTCAAGCACCCGAATTCTGTGGACAATCCACTTGAACAGATAAATAACCAGGCCCATCAACTACCACTTAAAACTACCTGTATTAACAAAGCAAACAGCCTTCAATTGTCCTGAGAATTAAAGCCACAGTCTTATGGTCTTAAAACTCTTAAGCAGCGATTGCTTTTTGTTTGTTTAAGACACAGGTGCTTGAGAAGTTGAGACCCGCTGATGTTAGTGACACGATTAAGCAACAGGTATCTCGGTGTGTATAATTAGTATTTGCTTTCAACGGAAGATTTACCCACAAAAACGCTGTTAATTGCCATGAAAAATGGTACGTAATCAGTGGCCTTGGTTTTTTACATTATAACACAATTTCTGATTTCCGCTAGTATTGTTTCCATATAAGTAACGTAATTAGTATAAAGACATGTTGTTATCCAAAAACCTAATGTTTTCATGTTAAAAGCCCACATAAGATAGGCAGTATTTGAAAGCAGCCCGACGACATGATTAAGCAACCTCAAATAATCCCAGCGCATGTAATCAACGCTTGCTTTTAAATAAAAATTTTATCAGCACCAAAAAAAGAAACAATCAAATAATGGCGTTCAAACAGGCCTAATCTGGAGCCTCTCGAGTGGCATCCTGGGATGTTATTCAAACTCAAACCACTTCCAGCCTCAATAAACCAGTATAACTGTGATCTCCGATAACTAATCATTCCTACACATCCCGAGACCAAAATTCCAATGGGCTTCTCAAGAATACGTCGACCAGACGGCACCGGCAGTTTATTATCGTCCCTGGCTCCGCTATCTTTCGGAGCCGGGCCGGTCCCACAAAAACTTATCAACCTACACGAACCTCCACTTAGCCGACCCTATTTTTACTTTGCTTTTAGCCGTATCCCTGCCACGAGATTTACAACCGTCTGCAGCGATTCACAGTTCACAGGTACGGAAGTCTGGTTAACGGATAGCACTCAATAGGTAATTTAAAACCGTTCACGGAGGGACATTGCTTTTAGGAGTCATTGAGGTAAAGAGCTGCTTAATGGAGTAAGAATGACACTCACTTGATGACTTACTTTGAAGATAGCTATTACATAATTCAGATGCAGTGTTATCACTGTTTTAATTTAAATCTTCACTCTTTATATTTACTTGCACAGAAAGTACTGAGATGCAAGTACTAAATCAAAAGTACTATTATCCAAAGATTAAGGGCTGTTTTTATATACCCTAGATCGAAGTATTCGTTAAATAAAATTATTACTCTCCTTTACAAAGCTAAAATTTATCTGACAGACACTGTTAACAATAAATTGAAAAATCAGCCATAACGCATACAGGTTATGCCAGTCAGTCGAACAAAATTTGCAATAGTTCATACTAGACCCATACATTAAGGAAAGAAATGATGAAAAGTAATCGAAATAACTACGTAATTGCTAAAAAAGTCTATAAAATAATTAACAATTTCGGGAAAGTTGACAACATAATTCTCAAGGATTCATACATACAAAATTTAACTAACAAATGTATAACCCTTTACCGCATATCGTGACAAATTTGGGACGCTCGATATTTTCAACTACCACACTATTTTAACACATTATCTGTGTATCAACTATACATTTAAATACTAGCTAGATATATAAATTACCCATTAGGGTAGTTATTAAACATTAAATCTTTCACAGTGTTTTAAAAAATGATTGTAGAAAGTCAGTTGCATAGATTCTGTGAACTGAGTAAGGCAGCCGTTTTTTGGACGCAGTTTTATTAAACATAAATCAAAGTTTTGGAGAATGTATACTTGTTAGTATACAGTGACATGAATCCCCAACATTTTTACGGCAGTCGACGTAAGTAATTATATTTACAATACATCAATTTATTTAATTAAATTTTGTTCCATATTCGGAACATAATGCATTCACGGCTTTTTGAACTAAGACAAATGTGGCACAACATGCAGTCTAGTCAAAGAATACTAATCTTCATATTTGGAACTGTATGCATGGGAGGTGTAGATCTTCTAGACGCGATGTTGGGAGTTTACAGAATAAAAGTAAGGAGCAAAAAGTGGGACCACAGGCTGTTTTTCCACTTAGTAGACCTAGGTTGCGTCAATAGCTGGTTGTTGTGGAGGTGCAGCATGTCATAGAGAGGAGAAAATACATATATGCCTTTACCGGACTTAAAGCTGAATTTGGCAGAAGTTTTGATGGCCGAGGATACCAGAGTATTTACACCTATACATCGCGGCAGTATAAATATTGTTGTTAGAATATTAAGTTTTTTTTACGTTTTGGGCAATAGGTAGGTACTATACTGGTCATTACCTCATATTGTTCCAAATTTGTCTAGTGTATAATTCTAGCCATGATTGCATATTGTTCCAGATTTGCCCGCAATTGTTTTTCTAAAATAAAGTAATTAAAAACATTTATATGTTTTTTTCATTATTTTTCTAGGCCTATATTTCTCATTTATAATTACATATATTTTTTTCAAACACATTAAAAAATCCATGCGGTAAAGGGATAAACCTATCGGTCTATTGTCGTAAACGGCTTTTCCTTAAGTTGTTCTAAGGGATAATGAGCTCCTCAGGAATGCGTCTTGAGTGTGTGTACTTATGACAGAATAGAATTAGAGTCGTTGACAGGTAGAAGATGAGTCAGCGACAAATCTGGCGAGAAACAAAGAATAATAAACGAAAATTATTTTAAGGAAACTGTCATCTTGCTTGAGAAGTAAACTTAGTTTATTGTTTCTTGATGCTAAAGTGACATTTAAAGTCGGGGGCCGCAGCCAATGAAAACCGGCCAAAGCCAAAATTTGTGTGGCCTAGCAGAACCTGTTTGAATTGAACTCAAAAACTAATATCAGTTATAGTTTATTGATAAAATTTTCTTACATAGCTTATTTTGTATCTATAAAATGAATAACATCTGCATCCTGTAAATTCTAGACATTTAAAAGTGATATCAAATTAATTTTTGCAATAAACAGCCATCCGTCAGTTTATTATCTGTAAACCATTAACTAAGTTTAGTAAAACCTAAGCGAAGCCGTGGTTTCTCGTCGGACCAGTAAAGGCTATCTCCTCCAAGAATCCATTAATCACAAAAGCAATGGCGGCTCTGTAATTAGCTTCGTATCTCCAGACTGGGAGAAGCCACGCAAATAGACAAAAGCACTTGAGGACTCAGGTAAATTTTTTGCCAGTGAAATTTCTTTGAATCCGTCCCATGTTTGGCAAATTCAGGTAAACTACCTGTCGGGCCTCGAGACAAAAGGGGCTAGAGGCGTCGCCCGTTAATGGCGAGCCGTGTGGGCGATGTCAATTAGGCCATCCGTGCCGACGCCATTCCCGGAATGTGCACGGGAACAACTCCCCATTAGAACACTTTAACACATCGTAATAAGAGCCATGACCGGTCAGACAATTGTGTCGCCGCCGGTACCCGACAAATGACTGCTTGCGATAAGACCATAACGCAATACTGTCCTCTCGTCCTTTTTGCCCTGGACCTTCTGATAACACTTAATTGAATTTCTGTGTTATAGTATCTCTTATCGCCAAATCACTGGAGGTCCATCCGAATTTATCTGTGTGAATTAGCAGCGAGATTTTATGAGGACGATGATTTTAGAAGGTTATTAACATGAAGATAAAACCGCTAATATATGCGGTGTGTAGATAAATTGACGATGGATTAATAATGTTGGTCATAAAGGTTTCCCGCGCAATATTCACATGCTGCTTCGATTTCCTCGATACTTTGATGAACATTTCTGTCGATTCGAGCATCCGCTGTGGGTACTTGATAAAACAAAACAACAGAACATACCGACCGTGGTTGCATAGGCACATGAAAGTCGTAAAAGTAAGATAACGCTTCTGACTCAGCGGTCTGGTGAATCAGTTCTGTTTGGGACATTGGTGTTCTTTTTGATTGCACTTCCAGAATACAGATGCCTCGCCATCCAGTCACGTTCTCTTGCAGACCTGATATCATACTTGGCTGAGTTTCAAGTCTTTTAATCCAGTTAGGAATGTGCTTTGTTAATTTCGTAGTACCATTGTTTAAAAGCTTCGTTAATGCTAGTGTAATTTAAGAGCTCGCCGTGCCATTCATCATGTTGCTTTATAACCGGTATACATGTTTAAAAGGCTTTCGTGCTTGCCAATAGTATTGCACATTGAAGATGCAATCTCGCTGGCATTTGACCCCAGGTCGCGGGTTTTGTATGGTTATTAAAGTTATTCGGTTGCGATGGGATGGGATTAAGAAATCACATTCATATATTCATGTTATTTATTGAACATGTAAGCATCTAACAGTAATTTTATTGCAGAAGAATTAAGGTTCATTAAATCGTGGTGAAAGTTGATGTGCAAAGCGGTGACGGTAACTTTATGACAAGACCCGCTATTATTGCAAGTACCTTTTTTAGACGGATCAACGTTTCTTATTATTGAATTACATTATAATAATAGTCATTACAGTATTTCGGCTATAGTTCATGTGATTGTAATGCTAGGGACTTCGTTCTGTTAATGATCGCAGGCACGCAACCGGCCGACCGGTCCGTGCATCTGTTGTATTAAATTTACTATTACAGGGCCCGTATGGTAATTATATACTGCTGCTTATTAGAAATAGGCAAGGGTATAATTTATTTATCTGAGAACGAAATGTAATTAGTATTAACTTCGTATTTCGCCCTCTGTTTGTAGCCCAGTAGTTAGTCCTTTGAAGCTTGTGTTCAAATGCCAAAAAAATATTAATCTGTGTTAAGTTTCAGTTAGACCTATTTATATACGAAGCAGTCTAAATCTTCTTCTAGCATCCATATCACAAGCTTTGCTTAGTTTGGAACTACATTTATTACGATTTATTCTGCATCTTGGCAGAAGCATTAAAAACAACCCTCATTTTTGTCTTGGAGAATGAAAATTAACAACCAAATCATTTGACTGTAATGCTGTATGACCCATTTATCATTGCATTTTTGTTAACATCCAATAAACGAATTCAACGATAGTCTACACAGATAAACGAGCCTACATACAAACATGTTCTACGAGCAAGTATGCGGGCACTATAAAAACAATACAGAAGAACACTGGGTAGCGCTGAGTCATTGCGAACGAATTAAAATATTCATGAGTTACCAGGCCGGGTTTAGAACCAGGTTGTAATTGTAAACTTATAACCTGGTTACATGAACAGTACATAGAGGAACGGAATGAACTGTATAAACCATTCTCGCAGGATACCTAAAGGGACGGTAGGAACAAGATCACTTTGATTTCACACAATTCTAAATTACAGGCAGGAATGCGTTCCTGCTCCTAAGTAATAATTACAGTAAAATGGCCTAGACTCAGGATAATGTATACGTTTAGAGAAAGAATGGGCGTAGGATTCCACGGAACGCCATCTTGACAGTTCGTTGCGATTTGCGATGAGACATGGGATGTCATTCGAGGACTACAATGTCGTTAAAAGTAAGCATTGCTTATCCTGAGGAATCCAGAAATGATGCCACTAATGACAAAATAGGACAGGTTAGGACTAGGACTGTAGCGTTACAAAGCAAATCTGTATAATCTCTAGAGTTAAAATTCAATTATTAAAATGCGTAACACGAAAATCGGAATACTATTTATAGACGCAGCAAGGGGCTTCAATAGAAGCTTTCTAGAAAAAGGGCCGCTTCAACCTTACCTCTTTATTCACCAAAAAAACTATCAGCCAATCCGATGGTATGATGATACGTCATTTTAAATTTAAGCAGCTGATGGGGTCGCTCATCACCAAATATGTTTGAGCTTTGGAATATCCGTAGTTTGAACCGGTTACCCCCCTTTTTCTTCTTAAGCAGAGAGGGGGGAGAGGTCTCGAACTTTGGTTCGAATCGTGCGCAAGCGGCGCGTGGCGACAGATGTGGATGTAAACCGAAAAAATTGTACCGTCAACACATTAGGATGGATATAAACATTCGGTTTCTGTTTGGTTACAGTTTTTTTGGTATTTGAACTATAACATCTTGTCAGGGTTAGAGTTTTGCTATTAGCTTATCCATTTCGTGATAACCATCTATCATTCATCATGCCTAAAGCGGCAAGGTCAGATCTGGGAAAAAATGATCTGATAACTTCTGTTCAGAAGGAGTACCTCATGCAAACATTGGCGGTTGCCTGGGCATCCGGGTAGGTACCTACTTTGATTTGGCGACCACATTATCCGAACGAGCAGGTGTAATTGCCGATTAATATTGTATTTAGGTTGTGAACTGTTCAAATCTACTTCCCTCTTATCCTAGAACGTGTCCCTTGCAAATAGCATAGTGCTTATGGGCATTTACCTCCTAATACGCATAGTTAATAGGAGAGGCCTACGTCCAGCAATGGCCTGAGATGATGATGTGTCTTTGTCACTCTAACGAAGGCGTATCAGAGTGACAGAGAAAAATCCCCGAAATTTGCGGATTTCGTTCGCTGTAGGGGCCCTCGTAGGGCCTCTACTTTACCAGTGGCCTATCCCTTAAAAAGCGTACAATTCTACAAATTACCGTACAAAAACTTGTAAATTTTGTAGAATTGTACGATTTGTACGCTTTTAAGGTATTGTGGTAGGTATTGGCCCCAGGACTGTATGCTGCTTGGCAATCTATACCATAAAAAATACTTAGTATATGTCCATGTGTATTATATGTCGCTGAGCATTTTCTGCCAACGCTCCAACCCGAATGTTTATTTATACCGGACAGTGGCGTGTATATCGGAGTATTGTTTACGATATGAGTTTAGCGTTGTGCCGGCTGAAATAATAAATAATGCTACCGTTACCGGGCGCTTCGAAACGTAATGATGTAAAAATGGGATCAAAATAAACGAGGTGTATGTGTGATATTTCTTTCAAAGTTGTCCCCCCACTTTTTTTGTTACATATGTAGGTATTTTTTTACGTGGTTTCTACTCAGAATCGTGAGCTCTTTCGATCCTAAAAGAAGAAAATTTTGGTCCCAAAATTACATCTATTTTTCGAACTTTCCATTCCGTTTACCGTCATATTAAGGTGCATTCAGACCAAACGAGCATTCGCTATTCTAACCCCCTACTCTATGAAATTCGATCGTTACACAAAACGTGATTCGTTGATTTCGTAGAGTGTGGGATAGCGAATGCTCGTTTGGTCTGAATCTGAACTGAATGCACCTTTAAATGTTAGAAAAAATGGTAACGGAATGCGAAAAAACCCTGGGACAAAAAAACCATCAGGAATCGATAGAGTTTGCGAAACCGAGTAAAAATTATTTTAAAGTTTCCAAATCCAAAATAAAGTTTGGGGGACAACTACTTGCTTTCAGGCGATACTTATAGTAGTACGACATCGTTGTATAGAAAATAGTCAAACCTTATTCTACTTGTTTGATTTTTGTGTATATAAAATGTTCAATAAAATTAAATGTCAATACGTAATCTAACCCATATGTTTGTCTTTTACAGGTAATTATCACCAAACTCTACACGCTGCCAAAACGATTAAATTAGAGTGGATAAGTATTCATTTATTCATAAACATGCCAGTATCATCCAGGTTTATATTATACATAACAATGTAATCATTCCAGTACACAAAAAACAATTTAAACCTTATAGTGTAAATTAATAAGGTCTATGGAGTATCATATAAGTGTTGCTATACCTGTTTATGTAACCATATCGTTTTCAAACCAGCCGTCCAGCCAATAAGATGCAATTGCAATCATAACCCGTTTATTGCGACAAAGTCTCACACGGTGGTTGACAATTAAAATCCTTTTCAAGTACGGTACTCATTGTTCGCGATCGGGACACAGCTTAATCGAATAAGGTGATAAGTGCACATAAAATTGATATGTAGTTAGTGCGGTTTAATTCGGGACCGTTCGGAGGCGCCTGGCGCCGCCGCATCCGCTAGTGACGTGATAGTGTCGATAAAATGTGACAAGTGACAATTAGTCATTGTTCTCAAGTTCTCATCGTGGAACTTAAATTGTAAACGTTCCAATCTGCTTTAAAAACGTTGACGAAAATATATCCTACGTCATCCTACCGTCTGCGATAATACCTACTTAGGTTAGATAGGTGAAAAAACTGAAAGACTTGAATCAAAATAGGCAGTAGGTACCGTTACCTTCTTCGTAGAATCAGTCGCTATATAACACATTTAACGTTTCGTATTGAAATATTAACTTAAGTCTTAAACTTAACTTACAGAGTTGCGTGTGTTCTTATATAGTGTCTGTATTTGTTTATAATTACCACAATGCACACTAAAACAATTTGTCAACCATTAAGACGTACTTGAGGCGTTTAATTCATACTACCTATCTATACTTGGTAAAATGACATGAGGAGTGGCCATACTTCTCAAAAATTTGCAATCCTCTACTTTACATCTCCGTTATGAACATTTCTGAAATGGTTTGAAACAATGCTTATAACACAATTAGAGTACCGGGGGTACTTAAAAACTCTGTAAAAACATCATTAGCTCAATAAGTACGACAAAAGTTTTTGATAACAATAACTTTCCTTATAAAGGATCCGACCCAACAAAGTACACAATGTACTTTTTATCCTAACCTTAAAACGCATCGAAATTGTCCTGGCGCCAATGCAATCGTAAAACGTATGACTAATTGTCTGGGATTATCCAGCCCGTCAATAAAAACACTTACTTTAAATACTTCGACAAATGGATTGTGCCTTGACCGTATAAACATAAAGTCGACATTCGCACTGAACAGACTTTGTAGTTAGTTTTATTGAATTTGTCGATACGATGTCGCGTGACCTCGATAGACGAGTAGCCCAGCCCTATTGTCTGCGGTAATTGTTTTTTTATTTATTTGAACATTAGCGTATTGTGCATACAGTTTACGTGATGTGATTTGTTAGTGATGGGAAAATACGCTAACATGTTTGATTAATGTTTTTAGGGTCGCTGATTGTAGAGAATGTAGAGATACAATGTTCAGATATTTTATTGTGTTATAAAATCGCAGCAGACAGACATAAATTTTCGAGTACCAAGTTCCGTCTCACTTGCGTATATTTGAAATGTTTCTAATTAAAAAAAATAATCAATCAGAAATGCTGGAATAGTAGGTATACATATAAATACTTTTATTGTAGAGCTAAATATTTTTCTGTCTCATTTATCAGTTAAAAAAATGAAAGCAAGACAACCATTCTATTCAAGTTGTAAATGCCCTGAAGTTAAAATAACATTAGACTATAATATCTATGACGATATAACCTGCAGTTCATAAAATAAAAATAGACGACAATTTAGACTGCGGTGCGCTTGCAGTAAAGTAACACCACAGATAATATTTAAGGGTACGGTTCTGTAGTCGCGGATGCGTTGTGGCGCCGGTTGCACTTGGCTGTCTGCCCGCACCGTGATATAGAGGGTGACACATAAAATATTTAAAAAGTAGCTTTTATCATTCCAGCCGATCATCCTTGACAGAGGTGATTTTTGGATCATTACAGTAGCCATCAGATCAGTTATATCGAAACAGCCACGGTGTCCTAAACTACCTGAATATGCACTTTAACGCCAGACAATATAATCCTGCAGTGTGGTGACGGCAATAAGAATACATTTGTCACCACCCCAACTCCTCCTGCGGGTGTCGTAAGAGTCGACTAAGGGATTGAAGTCTCACTGACCATTATTTGATAAAAGATTGGAGAGTGGAACTAGACACATTACTGCGATGGCCAATCCGCTTGCCCAGCGTGGCGATTATGGGTATTTACCTCCTAATGCGTTTATACGCATAGTTAATCAGAGAGGCCTACGTCCAGCAGTGGACTATCATAGGCTGATGATGATGATGATGATGATGATGATGATGATGATGATGATGAATATAATCCTGCTCAGATATTTGTGAGCACCTTGGCCACCCAGATATATCTGATGACGACTATACATATTATAGTTTTCCGACAGGTGCATCTACGTAAGTAGAAGTATAGTGAGTATGCTAAAGACATTACTAATTGATTGTGTGATTACATAAAAATCTAATCAAAATACTATCGAGTCTGGACGTCACCACAAAACCACAGCATAACATGCATCGCGATGACCAAAGTACAATGTAACTGTTTATAACATATTCGAGCTCCAAGGGAGTCTAAAACATATCTTGATACCAAACATTGACACAAAGATCATTCTTTGTGCAGCATCTCCTCATATCTACTGCCGTGAAAATCGAAATTCGTAAATTTCGGTGATTTTTCTGTTACTCCAAAGAAAGTTCATTTATTAGAGTGAGAGATACAAATCCTCGAAATTTTCGAAGTTCGCGGTAGGGCCGCTGCTAGCTCAGCTGAAAGCACTCCTATTCGTACAGAACCCACTGAAACCCAGAATGGACCAGAATCTTGAACCCCATTTTTTTAAGCAACAACTGATACCCAGTTTCGATATCTTTCTTCCTCAACGTAAGGAAAACATAAGGCCTGTAAGAAGTCAAAAACACCACCTTCCAATTCACTTCACCACTTTCCCCATTAAATTCGTTTGGCAAAAGCAGAGGAGACTTACGCGTTTCATTACTATGGTGATATCACATTTTCATCGTAATCACATCATCAGCCTGTCTCAGTCCACTGCTCCTAGGCCTCTCCTATTAATATACCTTCTCTAGGCCTCTACTATGCCCATAATCACCACGCTGGGCAAGCGGATTGGCGACCGCAGTAGTTGTCTAGTATGATGATGCTGCTAGCCATCATCAATGTTCAATAAATTAACGATCAGTAATACTTCAATCCGTTAGTCTACTCTTACAACACCCATAGGAAGAGTTGGAGTGGTGACAAACGTTTTCTTCAAAGAGACAGATCCCAGATCCAGAATGCATATAACATCATAAAGTCCACTATAAAACACAGAGAGTTTGTTCGTCAGGGCACAGACCTACTACTTTCGGGGATTTTTCTTTGTCACTCTAATGACGCTTTCGTTGTTAGTGACAGAAGCAAACGCCGAAATTTACGACCTTCTGTGTTCGCGATAGGACCGCTGAGGTCAAGTTAACACGTATCAACTTACGATCGACAACTCTCGCGAATAGACGCGAGTTTTGGCATGTCATCGGGCCGATAGCAATCATTCGGTGGCGCCAAAAGCAGCAATGAGGTCACCAGTGGCGGTGAGCCAAATGCACTAACTATCAAATCTAATCGCATGGATACTCAGCCTGGGTCTACATACCCTACATTGTAGGCGGTGTAGCTTTGTAAGTTCCAAAAGGTATTCTTCAAATTGCTGGACTGCCTCTGCTATTACCTACAGTGCGTATGAACGCTTTTGGAGGTACATAATCTTCGTAATCGCCACGCTGGGCAAGCGTGGAAATTTAATGCTATTAAACTGTGATTTTAAGGGCGATCCAGAAAAACGTAACCATAGCAAAGAGTGACATAATTTTATTTTATTTTTTTTTTTTTTTTTATTTTATTATTCCAAAATATTACACAGTATTACAGTTCTTAAGATCTAAGGCACTGTGAAATTCATAATTAAACGCATGTATACAATTTAGGTACAACACACAATCTAAAACTATTTAAAACAATTATATAAGATTAACAAAAGCACAGATATTTAATAAATAACAGTAGAAGGTCGGTTATCCATCGTCTCGCATAACCTCTTGCATTCGTCACAAAGCGTCTTCCAACTACTGTCAAAAACATCGCAATCAGGTGCCGATTTAAGAAGCGCGTTTAAATATTGCAAAGCCCGTATTAGTGGCGATTCCCTGTACGCCGCCGTCCGCGCCTTAGGAATTACCAGTAAGTCACGAGTACGTGGCCTTAGACCCATTTTTGATTGGGATAGAGAAGGCACAAGAAGCCGAACCAGCTGTGAGACCAGAAGGGGACAGTCGGAATCCCCACGTAATATTCGGCAAGCTCCTATCACGAGTGCATAATTGCGCCTCACTTCCAAAGAGTTGAAACCAAGAGTTCCGAGCAAAAACTTTGTCGGGTAAAGGAAGGGGAAACGACCGTAGGTCTTTTTGTATAAAAATCGCAAAAAGGCCTTTTGAATTTTTTCTAGTAGCAAGGAATAAGTCACCTCATGGGGATTCCACACTATAGATGCTGCCTCCAGCTTGCTTCTGACTAGGGAGGTGAAAACTAGCTTGATAACGACTGGGTTATCAAAGTCCTGAGCGTTGCGGATAACGAATCCCAATCTCCGGTAGCATTCAGTGGCTAGAGTTTTTATATGGTCGTGGAAATTGAGATGCGGATCGAATAAAACACCCAAATCCTTTATAGTCTCAACACGTTTAACCAAATCCGTTCCCAACGTGTAGTTGACCAACAAAGGACTGCGAGCCCGACTAAACGACATTACATTGCACTTTTCGGGATGAAATACCAGCTTATTTGCGATACTCCATTCATAGACTTGGTTAATGTCATGTTGCAGTGATTCAGAGTCCGACAGCTCTTGCACGCCATATATAAGCTTAAGGTCGTCAGCGTAAAGGAGACACTGTGCATGTCTAGGAAGAGAAGCCAAGTCATTAATCATGACGCTAAATAGAAAAGGCCCTAGGATTGAACCCTGGCTGACTCCGGAGCGAGTGTGATAGGATCTAGAGACGAAGCATCCGTGCTGCACATACTGTTGCCTGTCGCGTAGATAGCTGGCAAAAAAACGAAGCAGGCTTGGCGAGAAACCGATTTCGCATAACTTCTTTAGTAATATGTCGTTATCCACGCGATCAAAGGCTTTTTGAAAGTCGAAGTACAGCACGTCAACCTGTACTCCTTTATCCAGATGCTCAGAGATGGTATCAACCAGAGTTAGGAGGTTCGTTTCAACTGAACGCCTAGGCCTAAAACCATGTTGTGAGTCACAGAGATAGGGCTGCACTTGAGAGGATATAAGCTTATTTATTACTGATTCGAATAATTTCGCAATACAGGAGAGAATCGCTATAGGGCGATAACTTTCTACCTTAGTTTTATCGCCTGACTTAGGAATAGGTCGCACCCGTGTTACCTTCCACTGGTTAGGATACTCCCCAGTGCGCAGAGCTAGGTTAAAGATATGACATAAAGGCTTAACAAACCACTCTTTGCATCCTTTGAGTATATATGCCGGAAATACATCGGGACCCACAGCGCTTTGGGCCTTCAAACGGCATATGCCGGCCTCAACATCCTGGGGAGATATTGTGCCAATATGAATAAGATTAGCAGTACGCGTTTCATCCTGTTCAACAATTTTGGTACAGTTAAGTGAAGGCACATTAGGAAGGAAGACATTCGAGAAAAAGTTTGCAAAGGCCTCAGCAGCTTCTACACCTTCATAGGGTTTTTCGTCATATAGAACGCGGTTCTCGAACCCACCCCTGGATTTTAGGTTATTCATATGCTGCCAAAAATCTCGAGGATTACTAGTGATGTTAGCCTGAACTCTGCTGATGTAATCATTGTACGCTCTTGAAGTTTTAGATTTTATATCGGCTCTGAGTCTAGAAAAATCAGCATATAATTCCCTGTCTCCCGTTTTTTTCCACTTACGGTGTAGAAAAGCTTTACGTTTGATGTCTTTGATAATATCAGCTGTGAACCACACAGGGTACGTTCTGCTGGGCTTGCTAGATCTTATCTTTTTGGGAATGCACGCGTCGAAAATGTCGTATATCGAACTATAAAAGTGGCCTACGGCGACATTGACATTACGGGCTTCAAAGATGCATGACCATGACGAGTCGGCGATAAGTTGACGAAGAAGCACGAAATTGCCTCTGGAAAAATTCCAGTCACGCCTCATATCGATATTGCTGGGATCAGATATTACCGTACTCGTGGCTTTAAAGACCGGGACAGAAATTTCAAGGGGAGGATGATAAGCGGCGGCATTAGGGACCAGGCTACCATCAGTGATCTCACTAACCGAAACACCACGAATGCGTTCTCGCACCAGCACCACATCTAGCACTCCTCCATGCGCATTTACTACATCATTCATCTCCACAAAGTCACACACAGTGGTAAAGTAGCAATAGTAACTCAGAACATTAGTTGAGGTGTACTTAGGGTTAAGGTTCAAGTCACCGACAATTATGACCGCCCCAATGGAATTAATAAATGATTCAACTTTTTGAAAGAACTGCATGTACACAATTTCAGAGGAGCTGGGTGGAATATACACCGCACACAAATGGAAAAGCGATTCACCCACAACGAACGAGGTCCACATGTCCTCTCCATCAGCTGTTTCAAACTCAGGCCGCCGTTGCAGACTGATACCTTGCCTCGTGGCAATCAGTACACCCCCACCTTGTCGACCCGTGACACGATCTCTGCGTAAGATATTCCAGGAATCACCAACCAGTTCAGGGTCCTCCACAGATGCCGACAACCATGACTCCGTGACGACGATGATGTCACTTTCATGAGCAGTAGTGGTTTGTTTGAAGTACTTTAACTTAGTGTTGAGACCTCTGACGTTTTGGTAGGTAATGGAGATTGTAGGACCATTACTTAGACCCTGACGTTCCTTTGGTTTGCCTGTTTTGCATTCGAAAAAACCATTTCTTGATCCTTGCATTATCGGGCCATACTTCCGCCGACAAACACTTATCATAATAAGCAGCAGGGACACCCAGTTTGTAGGACTTATATTCTCCTTTGGATTTCAACTCCTCCACGGTGCACGTGCCCTGCTCACACAATTGCTGCAGATATTCACTTACTTCATCCGCACTCGACACCATGTTCCAGAGGTGAATGTGTTTCTTGGACTCCACGGCCTTTAGAGTAGTTACATTCTGGCCAGCCGTACAGCGAATGGATGTTGGACGTAAATAAACAAGTATTTCACCCATTTCCATTTGTATCTTACTTAATAACATGGCCGCCCTAATCCATACACGCGTTTTGTGTCTTTCTAACAAATACATAATTTGTCTAATTGACAAATAAGGTTTGTTGTGAGACTTGAACTCGCTTTACCTTTATAGGTATCTAAATGACATTACCAGATCTCCCGATCAGTGTTAATACGCTTCGTGTGACAACAAATTCTGGATTTTACTATTTAAGGGAACATACCCATACTACGTGACCTGTTTAGGGGGAGGGGGTTCGTCAAAGTACCACTCTTGGTCACCAGGGAGAGGGGGGGGGGGTCAGGTATCTTGTCACGTGACTAGTATATTTCGAGATTATTTCCCTAACAAAGGAACTTGTGTATCGCTTTTCAACTTAGTGTTCTCGCATTGATGAAAACCTAACAAAAAGCTATTACACGACTCAGACTGCCTTCTTACCTCATCTGTCGTGCCTTAAAAAACAAAATTACCAGCGAACAACTTCAGTAGGTATATTCACGGCACTGTACCTTCCCCAATAGTTCCCAACAGCCACATAAATAGTTCAGAATGCTCTGGTCGGATATGATGTGCGTTTATTTTTCACGCACCATGACCAAATGGAGTCACCGCCATGTTTTGATTTGCTTATTTCGTCTAGACTTGAAAACACCGTCATAAAAAGGATATATCTTCCATTATTTCCCGTAAATGTGGTCTTAGCATGAGAAATATTTAGACATACCACACACACACACGATGAGACACCTAAATTTTATTGTACACAAAATATTATGTAACAAATACTTGAAACACTTTTGGTTACGTTGCACTTTTCAAGGGATATTTCAGTTTATATCGGGGGGCTACTGCGAACATAGACTTTAGTTGAAGTGACTGAAACAGATGCTCGAAATGTACGTCTGTCTTAGTTCACGATAAGCCTGCTAATGTCTGCAGTCATCAAGAGTTGACGTATCCTAATATTTTGGAGCATATTGTCCTTTACTTGTCCTAGAAAACCACAGATCATATAACTGATTTCATGTGTTTGAGTTACTACTGTATCCGTGTAAACGAGCCTCTAGCCTCTTGATTTACGGCCAACGGCCACACTTAGATAATGCACCGACATCACCCACAAATCAAAGGGACACTGACAGCTAAATTAATGTACGTGCCGATAAGTGCAAGTAATAATTTACTTCTGTTGTTGCGTTTTATTAGAGCGCACTTGAAGAGTGTAAATATGACCGCAGACCGCAATACTTATAAAAACTACGATTTATATAAATGTAACGTTATTAACTTATTAGTACATACTAATTTATTATTTATAGATAGATAGATACATAGACAGCCATGACCAAGGAGCACAACATATTTGTGATACTTGCCGGGATTCGAACCCGGAATCTCCAGCTAAGTAGGCAGGGTCACTACCAACTAGGCTACGGAGGCTGACAAAACGGTGACAATGTGGTTTGGAGTTGGAAATTTTACTTTTTTGAATCCTTCTCCATGTAACAATCGAATAATGTTATTCACTTAAATTGATGAATTTACCATTTGCCTAGCATTTTTTTTATGAATTTCTGCATAGTACGGAACCCCCAGAGTGCGTACACGACACGCACTTGACCGAACTATATTCGAATCAGTAAATTTATTGTAAACATCGTTTCAATATCGTTCCTCCAGTAATGGCTGCCTTCCAAACATTAGTTATTAGGTGTCAAAATAACCCCCGCGTTTCAACGTCGAAATTTGTTAGCGCGATATATTTCTATGTTCACCTTGGAACAGCTGAAATACTCGTAGCGAGGAATATTAATAAGTATAGTTTGAATCTCCATTCTGTCATAGGTACAGTCGCCATCAGATATGTCCGAGCGCCCTGGGTGCTCAACTGCTCATAAACATCTGACCAGGGTGCTTAGACAAGCTGCCAATCGCTAACGCTTAATCGTGAATCGTAAACGAAAGACAGCTAACTGTCTTTGCCGCACTAATATGAAAGAGTGACAAAGAGGGAAAACTACGATACGGTACTAAGCGTTAGCGATTGGCAACTTGGCTAGGCATTCTGGCCTTAGTAGGCCGCGAAAATCGAAATTCGTACATTTCGAGGATTTTTCTCTGCCACTCCAACGAAGGCGTGATTAGAGTGATAAAGACAAATCTTCGAAATTTGCGGATTTCGATGTTCGCGGTAGGGCCGCAGGCTACAATTGTCATCTAATGTCAATTGTCGGTGTTAGAGCACAAGTTCATATATTTTTTAACACCGTGATAAGTGATAATCGAAGCTTGCTAAAGGATTTACATCAAACGAGCGAATGCTCATTCTATCCCCACTCTACGAAATCAACGAATTTCGACGAATTACGTTAATCAAAACACCCTCTTTAGTGTTATTAGTGATTCGATAGATTTAAATCAATAAAAGTGACAAATGACGATAACTACTCACATATTTTTGAAGATCTACGGCGCTCCGAAATATGTAATGGCGAACATTGGAATTTAGTTTTGGTAACATTAATTCGTTGGCAATTTGGTGAATTTAAAATTCGAAAACAGAATTGTTATGAGTTTTATTAGACATTTACGATCCTGGCTTGTCACCAAACCAATTTGGTCGTTTACATCAAAGACCGGTTTTGATAGAAATATGTCTTAGTATAATAATTATTGTGTATTTTGTTTATTCGACCTTATTCATGTTAGGTCAGGTTAAATACGTCATAGAGTTGAGATTCAGAACAGCTTAGGTTCGATCTTACAAATTTTTATTCGAAGACACTTACTCTCCGATAGTAGTGTCAAAACTCCATAGCATTTTTTTTTTAACGATACTCCTCCTGGAGTATGTGTGGCTGCTTACACGTTTCCGCTACTGCAGCTGTGGCCGGGTCTCATCCCACGAAGGTGGGACGGTCGTTGCACCGTCATTTGAGGACAGTGTTGAGTGAGAGGCTGTTGAAGGAAAATTTGCCAAGGGCATGGCGAGAGAGAAAATGATTTTAGTGATAGTAATTTGACACTATAGTATCTGAGCAAGCGTTATTCTTCCAATACAAGTTTTGGTGAAATCGACCCTTGGGCTCAATTTCACTAGGGACTTTCAAATGATAAAATCGTATTCATATTTGTTAAATATATCTATATCTATTTTATTCTTACTGTTATTGCCAAATTAGATTTACCAGACTGTATAAAACAATCTAATCATATTAGATGTTTGTGTTTTACAAATAGAAGCTCCACCACATAGGTCGTAAATCTCCTGATCTGTCATTGCCGCAGTAAACTTGCGTACGCGCCGCTTATGATTATGTTCGGGCTATTTGCGACTGTGACGCTTTCTGCAAATTGATTTTTTATAGCTAAGCGCTGCAAGTGCTTTAAGGTCAAGTGAAAAATGCTAATTTTGAGGTTATGCCTCTAGAGGGTTGACAGCTCTAAAGCCGAAAACACGGTTTTGCACAGAATTTTCAGGATCCTGGGGTTTTTAGAGTTAGATTCTTCAGCCTCAAAATGAGCTGCCACATAACAATATTTTTTGGCATCTGAGATGGATAAACTTAGGGTGGCTGTTACTTACTGTACTGGTATAACTATACCGTTCAGTAGAAAACAAAAAAAATAACCTGAAAACTTGCATTATTTCATAATCACGCACTTTTAGAACACAATCTTCGTTTTATCACCAACTTAAAACCTTAAACTTTAAGTTCACATCCATTTTTAGTTAAAATTATTGCAAAATGCCAGAAGGGCCAATCTTAGATATAGGTTAGGTTAAGTAAATTAGTTAGATTTAATCTATGTACATAAATTGTAGTTTTGAAAATAAATGATTAAAAAATTTTTATTGATATTTAAATATAAATATAAATATCTTGGGACAACTTCCACAAATCGACCTAGTCCCACGGTAAGCTCAATTAAAGCTTGTGATGTGGGTACCAAGCAACGATATATACATATAATAGATAGATACATATAGATACTTAAATACACAGACAGCCATGACCAAGGAACTAATATTTGTGATAAATAAATACACAAATAATGCCCTCGCCGGGATTCGAACCCGGACCCGGACCAACCAACTAGGCTACGGAGGCTGACAAATGACAATTTATTCACGTAAAAATGTGTGTTTCATGATACGTACCGTGTCAAAGCCTCGTACTATGGAAAGTCATAGCAGCCATGTCTGTTAACATTTTAGTAGATTAGTTAGTAGATTTTTTCGAAAATGCTTATTAATAAGCTTACTTGAATAAAGAATAGTTTGATTTTGACTTTTTTTTGTTTTCTACCGGCGGTTACATTTTTTGATCTAGTAGCTTTAATAAGTTTAAGTATTCGTATTTTATAGATTACGCATATACAAATAATCTGATCGTTAAGACTAATTAAACGAGTGCATTTAATTACTATAATTACTTACGATACCTTAACATTTCCAATTGCTATTATTTTAATCAATTATTAGATTGTAATCGGCTTAAGCATCAACACTAATTACTTGAAATGAGATAGATAGCAGACTTGCAGTCGTTTTAATAAGTTAATTATTACAAGAAATAAATAAACGAAGATATATTATCGCAATCATAAAATTCTATAGAGCGAAAAGTGTAGCGAGTCGATAATTCGAAATATCTACTCGTATACTATTCAGGATGCTTAGCCAAGTTGCCAATCGCTAGCGCTTAAACGTCAATCGTAAGCGAAAGGCAGCTAACTGTCTTTGTCGCACTAATATGCAAGAGTGACAGAGAGGGAAAACTACGATACGCTACCAAGCGCTATCGATTGGCAACTTGGCTAAGTATCCAGTTGGGTCGCAATTATCCCAAAGCGTTACTCGATCCCAATTTTTCTTAAGGTGGATTTAGACCAAACGAGCGAATGCTCACTCTATCCCCCGCTACGAAAATAACAAATTTCGACGAATCACGTTTTGTGTAACGAACAAATTTCATAGAGTAGGGATATAATTCGTTCGTTTGGTCTAAATCCAGTAAATCCACCTTTTAGTGTTTCTATGCGATTTTTAACGCATTTTTATTCTTCATTACCATCACCACTTTATTTTCCGTTTTATAAAAGCAAACGAGAGTATTATGACAGAATAGCAGACAAACATGCGTCTGCTACAAGATAACCGAAAATGACTCCACTATTTATACGCAGTTCGTCAATATTTTGGGAATGGTAATGACTTGATTTGTGCGACGGAATAATCGCATAGAACTACCTCTTTACGATCGTGGCGAGATATTTTGCTGAACCTAATCACCATGCCACGCAATGTCTTGCCTTAAGGTGGATTTACACCAAACGAGCGAATGCTTCTATCCCCCACTCTACCAAACTCGTTCGTTACACAAAACGTAATTCGTCGGAATTCGTTGATTTCGTAGAGTGCGGGATAAAATGAGCATTCACTCGTTTGGTATCATTAGGGTAAAAAGTAGCCATGCAATGTAAGCTAATGACAGCTGTCATTAATTAACGACTCATTAAGTCCTCCCACAGATAAACTTCATTATTCAGCTCCAGCCAATTAGGTCTAAAGCGCTAATAAAAATGCGAGTACTAATAAGCCATCAAAATGTACATTTATTCGGTCTCGCATAACACGAGGCGTTCAGCTTATTAGTGGAGGCATTCCTTACAGGCTTGAAAGACTAAGTACTACATGTACAGTCAACGTCGATATCTTTTACCACGAAGGCAGCAAAAACATGTGAAGGTTGATTTAGACGAAACGAGCGAATGCTCAATTGCTCATTCTATCCCCCACTCTACGAAAATTACGAAATCAACGAATTCGGAAATATGGGTGTCAAAGCTCAACAAAACCTGTCAAGGAGTCAAAACCGAGCACTTATCATGCTCTTAAAATAAACATCATTAAACCCAATTATTGTTAATTCGAAATTCCGTTACACAAAAAAATTAGACACTGATGTTCGGATTTTTCTTTGTTGTAAGGGCTCTAACAATGTCATCTTAAGGTGCGTTCAAACCAAAAGAGCATTCGCTATTC
This sequence comes from Thaumatotibia leucotreta, assembly GCA_025490895.1. Taxonomy (NCBI): domain Eukaryota; kingdom Metazoa; phylum Arthropoda; class Insecta; order Lepidoptera; family Tortricidae; genus Thaumatotibia; species Thaumatotibia leucotreta. The sequence goes on from JALPQI010003387.1 coordinate 32,436, forward strand.
TAACCCCCCACTCCACGTCGATCGTTACACAAAACGTGATTGGTTGATTTCGTAGAACGGGCGATAGAACAGCGAATGCTCTTTTGGTTTGAACGCACCTTTAAAGATTTGTACCCATTGTTAGATCAATGATCACTGGCTTATAAACGAAAGGCCCACTTACAGTGGTCTAGTTTTTCACTTCTAGCGAAATGATGGCGTGAGTTCATTGAATGAAACGGACAAACGACCATTAGTCCGACACAGGCAATATGAGTGACCCCATTCTTTGTAGTTCTTATCAAAAATAAATAATTTTGAGTAATATTAATGATTATCCAATCATTACCATGATCTTGCATCCCTTATGGGCCTGGCCACGACTCTGGCGGCGAGCGAATCCATAAGTTCGAGCGAGAGGCTAATATCGGAACTAGACCATGCAATCCCAGGATTCAAATGTATGCAATCGGAAATCCCTTTCGCCCGAATGGTTTTACGCCCCGCCAGTCGCCTTAGTTAGACCAATGTAGCCAGGCCATATTGGTATTTGCAGACACGCGTACCTGGTTAACCAAGGCTACGTTTACACTAATTGAGTGGGGTCCGAAAGTCACTTAGCTTTTTTGTTCAGCGGAACTGCAATTAAAGTGCCTCTAAAATTGCCTCAAGTCCCCCTTTGTTAGAAAGTTATAAGCGCGATGAAAGGTTGTTTATTGGGAGTTGTATTGAATTTACTTATTTTCAATGTATCGATTAGAACTTATAGCTGTTACAAGTAGGCTGTTATGTATGTAATATGTAGGTAGGTGGTAGGCGCATTTTCTTAGGAGGTCAGTTGAAATAAATCTGTCTACTGATCGGGCGTTTCCTTTGGCTTCCCAAAACCCTAATTATAAGATTGGCGACGAGGATGGGAATAAATTATAATGATGAATTTCAATATTTGTAATATTCATTAATGACTTTGGCGTTGATTGAGAATAGAGCTGGATTTTTCCTTCATAAAAAACTAATATTATTTCGGTGAATCAACTTTTTTCTGTCTGTTATTACCATGGTTACGGTCGCCTGAGTCACGCTGGTTTTATGCATAATTATGATACTCAAACTATGCAAACATGCATTTTTATGGTGTTATTAATAAACCCTTTCCTTGAAGGGCCATCTGCAAAAATAATTTAAATTAAGTAGCATTTTGCATAAAACCAACGTAACTCAGGTGACCGTAACGATGGCAATAACAGACAGAAAAAAGTTGATTCACCCATTTCCATAGCATGCACTAGATAGAAACCTATTTTTGTAATTGTAAAGTCCCAGATGGTATTCTGAAATGCAACATAATTATACGTAGTTACGAGCACATTTTTAACACCTGTGCACTTATAATTTCAAAGAAAAGTCAATTATAAAACCACAAGCTGTATCTTTAAGCCGCCGACTTAATAAATACAATTCAGAAGAAAAACTCATTATCCGAAAAGGAATAAATAAGTTTTTATTTCTAGTTAGCGCGCTCGCCCTTAAACCATTGTCTTTCCGTCGGTACTTAGGCACTGGTCTCACCGCGAGCTACTAAGCTATGAACGCTATAAGCTAGACACGGCGATACTCGCCCGGCGGTGATAGCTGATAGCTGGGCGAGTATCGCCGTGTCTCTTTTATTTACACGGGACTGCGTATCTTTTGTTCGTGTTTATAGCCGATAGTTCATAGCTTAGTAGCTTGCGGTGAGACCAGTGCCTTAGGGTCAGTCTAGTCCTTAATGGCTGCTGCCCACGCACACTTTAGTTGTCTGCTCTAGTTTTTTAACGCTGTTCATTACTTAAGGCCGGGTGTTTCACACCACAAAGAGTGAGAAATACTTTAAAGTATATACAGTGTTACCATCATACAGGCTTTTATTGAATCCGAGGAATGCTATGCAGATGTTTAGCCAAACTGTGAGCATTATTTAATTCAAAATTCTACTTTTAAAAGTAATTAACTGTCTAAGAAAAGTAAATTGAGAAGCAATGTACTTCAAAATTAATCATTAATTTGCATTTGACAATGACAGATCGCTGCCACTCGCAACGTTTGACAACTAAGCAGGCCTGCTACCGCGAACACCGAAGTTTACAAACGGGTATTTTTCTCTGACGCTCTAATGACGCCTTCGTTGGAGTGACAGAGACAAACGAGGGGCCACACATAGTGTGCCACTAAGAGGGATAGACATAGTCACAGACTACTAAGAAGATACTACGTATAGTGACGTATTCAACGCATTTGTCTGGCACTTAGACTTAGCATCTAAGTGCCACACACACAAAAAATAGTGGCACAGTGATAAGGACGGACGATTATCGTTCCTTTTCACTTCCACTAGTAAACAGTTTCATAAGACCATCCCTTTCGTTCTTGCTATTATTATTACGTTGTCAAATCCATATCCATATTTTATATCCATGGAGAAAAATCCCCGCAATTTCCGAACTTCGGTGTTAACGGTAGCAGGCCAGTACACGCGACACAATTGATCTTTCGGAGGAAAGAATCATAATTATACGGTAAATTTAAATATGTATTGAATTGAAAACTATTGCTAGTCATGCTTTTATTGTTACCCATTTTCGTAAAAGCCCGGGTCATGATAACATCGCCGTGTGGTGACGGCAGTAAGAATACATTTGTCACTACCCCAACGCCTCCTGCGGGTGTCGTAAGAGTCGACTACGGGATTGAAGTGTCACTGACCATTCTACAAGATTGATGATGGGCAGCAGCGTCATCCTAGTGGACACATTACTGCGATCGCCAATCTTGCTTGCCCAGCGTGGCGATTATGGGTATTTACCTCCTAATGCGTCTATACGCATAGTTAATAGGAAAGACCTACGTCCAGCAGTGGACTAACATAGGCTGATGATGATGGTAACATACTGTATATACCTATGCCCAAGGAAGAAGCGTGCGACGACGCGAAGTTTGGAAAAAGCGAAGTGGTGGAGCAAAGTATCGATTCAAAGTAAACATTTTAAGAATACTGATTGTATTCTCTCTGATCATATCATGATATAATATGTACGAATAATGATAAATGATAATGATAAATGATTTATTCGTTAACTTATAGTGCTAGTTTACAATACAATTATCATAATATAATACGCATTATACGTTTAAGTTAATGGTGTATTTTTTGCCATTAAATTGTGCTGTGATTAATTATTCTAGCGATAGTCACTTGAAATCACGAATATAATAGAGATATGTTCGGAATTATTTTATTTCGTACGAAGTTTTCCCCAGTTACAGAAACTTAGCCTTAAAAAACTTACTTTTGCTTTCCCGCTAAATGGTATCGTGCTAGCAGCTAGTTAATTAGTAGCAATATAATTGTTATACTCGTAAATACTTGCATATTCATAGATTACGCATACAGTTATTGTTACCCTCCGTAACATGAAATATGCAAATAACTAATAAACTGAATGCCTACCATATAAAATCGTAGTCTCTGTGTCTCCGATTACGTGTTCTTTAGAGTGACAGAGTAAAATGCTTGATATTCGAGGTCGCGGCAGCCTATACTAAGGTCCGACCGAGACCTATATTTTAGTCTCGGCCGAGACCGAGACCGAGAATAGATTTGATTCTCGGCCGAGACCGAGACCGAGACTTGGTAGAAAGGATAAAAAACGTATAAATTACATAAAAAATCCCTAGCAAATACCTATAGTAAGTCCAACGTCAAACTAAATAGGTACAGCATTTTTTTTTGGATTTTTTTTTATGTTGGTACCCCAAACACCGGTATTTGAATTTTAGTTATTTTTATCGATAGTATGATAGGGGTCGCTTACTCTTAATCATTCCTTCCGTTCATTTTAAAGTGAAATTGAAGTCCATGACAATATGACACCAATAAAATCACAGTAAGTTCGCGAGATGGCGTTAAGCTCGCAAATTACAGCTCATTACGAATTTCGGCGACGGCCGAGAGTCCCGGCCATTTTTGGCCGAGAGCTGTTGACACATTCGACGCTGCGTTCGTCAACGAGCTCGATGTCGAGACAGCCTTGTCTAAAATCCTAGCTGTTTGATTTGACATTAGGAATCGAGGCTGTGAGCGAGCTTGTGGGCGAGTTCGTCGCTGTTTTTCGTTAGAGAATACGAAGTTCATACATTAAACGTCAAACTTTCGACGTAATCTAGTTCCAGCTCACGCCGCATTCGTCGCCGAGCACTAGTGTCGTTTAAAGTACATTAGTGAATACCATTTTTAGGCTCGACGCTGCCGCAGCACTGACACAGCGCTGACAGCAAGGCGGTTTCCTTAGTGAATAACACTGCTGAGAGGGATATCTCGGCTCGATTTTCGGCCGAGAATGCCGAGACCGAGACCGAGACCGAGATCTCGGTCGGACCTTAGCCTATACTCTACAGCAGGTCTAGCGTGAACATCAGTCCGCGATCAACTTGTCGTGTTGCCTCTCTGGATGCTTAATCAAGTTGCCAATCGCTAACGCTTAGTAGCGTATCGTAGTTTTCCCTCTCTGTCACTCTTTCCTATTAGTGCGACAAAGACAGTTAGCTGCCTTTCATTTACGATTGACAATTAAGCGTTAGCGATTGGCAACTTGTCTAAGCACCCTGATGCACTTGCGAATTCTTACGCAAGGAAGCAATCTAGGTTCCCGTTAGTCTCGCTTCAATAAAATCTTCCTTGATAGATGCTGAAGTGTCGATATTTCGGCAACCCGCCTGCCAAGCGTGGCGATTATGTGGCGATTATGGCATGTTCCTCCTAAATTTTGGGGGCCTCCAGCAGTGATAGTGATGAGTGGTCGTTTCCTCTACATCAGATAATTATTCTCTTTCTTGTCCCGTCAACATGTATCTATTAAATATTAAAATTATCTTTATATTGAACTCGGCACGAATCATTAATATAATTCGGCAGCATTCAATATGATTTATATGTGAACCTAAAATCTCTGACCCTATTGAACCACAAGCGAGGTCAAAACGTGTTGCTATGCTAAAAATGTCTAATTTAATCACTTTAACATTCAAGTTTCATATAAAAAATCACTTAGACGCCGTCTTTATACGAGTCAAATAACCCGTTCGTTCATTAGAGAATCGGCTATGATAATTAAATTAAACTGTTATTACTGTGATGTGATAAACTTTCTCATTTGCTTAGCTATTTACGGTTTATAGTTGGACGTTTTTTAGATTTTTTGTCTCTGCGCTGCGTGTAGGTGTACTTGATCGTTAATTCCATTATAATTTAGTGTTTCAATGCTTTTTTAAATTCTTGTAGATACTGTACTCATTTTATTTACTGATACATATGTACAGTCGATATCCGTTATCGGTGCTCAAAAATATCTGAAAATGCAACTTTAACTTCATCACATGGCCGTTTCTATATTTTTGATAGCAGGTGATAGGTACTTGTACGATTAAATGACACTAGCCTAAACTATACCTTAGATCCAAAAAAGTACCTTGTGAAAAACCTATTATTTGGCTTTGATTTTTGATGATATAAAAAGTGTCTCAAATTGTAACCCAAATGTTAAGTTTTGTAGGTAAGGTGTGTAATCAACTGTAAAACTATAAAATCGACTCCATGTCTTCTGGACACGATATGTTTATTATTTATTTACAAACACGCAAAATATTACGTGCACAATTTTAGCCATGTAGAAAGCAAATTGCAAATAAGGAAATAACACCATACAGATATTAAATAACTCTTATCCGTCTGTCTATCTATATGAAACCCATTGATATTTCCATTATAGATCTACATCAGATACTAATAGCTACGCCTACTTGCAAATAAATCAAATTCGTTGACAAAAACAAGCCGCTTTTGATTGAATTCGAAATATATTGCATATAGCTTCGCGTGGGCAAAACAATAAATACAGAATGACAAAAGATTTTAGAGATAATTTAATAAAACCATTTCACTAATTTGATTATTATGTGAACTAGTTTTAAGACTGGTTGAGATTTATCTTATTTTTTATTACGGACGCGGTTTTCTGTTTAGATAACGAATGAGTTGAGTCGACGTTTTACATAATTTAATGAAGCTAACTCATTGAACCAGTTTTACAGAAATGTGCCTTGGGTTAATTCCAGTCGGGGTTCATTTTGAACTATGAAAACAAGTAGACGCTTAATACAACTATACAAATTTTATCGGGAAGCAGATTTTCTGGTTGAGTTGAGAGACCAAACGAGCGAACGCTCATTCTATATATCCCCCACGCTACCAAATTCGTTCGCTACACAAAACGTGATTCGTCGAAATTAGTTGATTTCGTAGAGTGAGGGATGGAATGAGCGAATGCTCGTTTGGTCTAAATGCACTTTTAAGGTGCGTTCAAACCAAAAGAGCATTCGCTATTCTAACCCCTCACTCTACGAAATTCGATCGTTACACAAAACGTGATTGGTTAATTTCGCAGAACGGGGATAGAACAGCGAATGCTCTTTTGGTTTGAACGCACCTTTATGGATTTGCCCATTGCTTATGTTATACTTGGTATTGGTTGGTATTAAAACAATGCTTTTAGAGTCATCTCTAGTAATAATACTTGCAGCGACGACAAGCCTACCTAATTCTAAAAAAGAGTTGCCTACAAATTTACAAACCACAACAATCTCCGAATTCTCAAACTACTAATTAGGCGTCCCTTTCCGGCTTCACATTAAAATAATCGACATGTCTCAGAAATGACCGACTCAACTAAAAATAATTACGTATCCGTCGATTAAACTCCAATTTTCTGTATAAATTGGTCCAAAACATGAGGTTCTACTACTATTATTCTTCACCGACCGCCAACGAGCATTCGCCTATAAACCAATATAAAATGAAACTTAAACCACAAATAAACTATATTAATCTAGAGATAGTTTTATATTGGTTTCGCGAGGTAAATCGGAATGCTCAGGTGCCAGGTAAAAGGCAGAACTCAAATTGGGCCAAATTATACAGATGTTTCGGGCCAATCGACATGTGAAGCATTTGTGATTAAGCCACTAGATCACTGGTAATCATGTCCTGAAGGCATTTGTATCGTATTGGATATTTGATTTAATATGTTAAAACTTATTTTATTTGTAAATTATTTGTAAAAATTGTAAACCAATAGTAGTGTGTAGGAAAAGACACATCACAGACAGAAAACTATTTTCAAAACGGAATATATTTTGAGCTTTCTGAAAACGGACTGATATCTTAACTTTCAGACGTTTCAGCTAAGTTAACTGACATTTATCAACTCTTGAAACATTTTGTAGCAGTGATACATACATCTACAAGTGACAATTCAACTTCTTAGAATCAATTATAACGATAAAAAACAAATAACACTAAAATAACTATCCTCATTAATGATATTTTGAGTAATTTCGTTGCACATTCCCCGCTGCACCGTAAATTAAGGACACATCGAAATCACCAGTAAATCAAGCTAACTTCAGTTAAAAAACACTAGTATAAATTTAATTCGAAGCTAGTTGGCGTAAGAACACGAATGACAAACTATGCCCGTTTAATGTCAATTAGGCGACTCGCGCGCAGAAATTATTCAGAATGCTTTAGACGCTCGCGTAACGCGTACAACTAACCAACATGAAACCAAATAAAATTTAATTCTATTTTGTTATAAATGTAATAGTTTGTAAATTAATATTTAGTTTATTTAGTTTTCTCCTTCGTTATTGTGTATTTTTGTCCCTTTTAAAGTAAATATAGTATGCTCTTAACATGATATGTACATAAATTAATTCAGTATTCTTACGGCCTATTTCGCAGTCCCCAGTTAATTTTGTAGTACATTGCTGCTTACTGAACTTTTCCTATAGATTAATTTTAAAGGAAAAGTTTAGTAAGCAGCAATGTACTACAAAATTAACTGGGGACTTTTAAAATTAGAATTGTTAATTAAATTATGCTCACTGTTTGGCTCAAAATTTACAACTAATTCCTCAGTTTCAATAAAAGCCTGCATGATGGGAACACGTATAAAAAAATATACGTAGTAGGTAAGATAACGCACTAAAACCGATCTATACATATATATTATTATGTTTTATCGCTAGGGGCAGGACGCAGAGGTATGTTAAGAATTTCCTTTTGCAAACGCTCTAAAGGTGCATTCAGACCAAAAGAGCATTCGCTATTCTTACCCCCGGGTACTCTATGAAATTCGATCGTTACACAAAACGTGATTCGTTGATTTCGTAGAGTGGGGAATAGCGAATGCTCGTTTGGTCTGAATGCAACTTTATGGAATGAGTTTCTACGCGATTTCCTCAAGGAGACTACATACCATTTTATGCTACAGTAGCGTTTTAACGGCTTGGAATGTATGCTTGTTTGCCACCGTCTCTTCAAGATCCCATCATCAGACCTCGAGTTCGTGCAAACCGGACCATCTAGGGATAGTTGGGATTGTAAACGATCATTAACAAAATAATTTGTAAATTCGTCCACGATTCTCGGAGATACAATACATACGTACAAAAAAAAACCCAACTCGAATTGAGAACCTCCTTTTTTGCAGTCGGTTATAAATCTACTAGTTATATTATATTACTTCGAGCTCTCTGAAGCATTAGGAATACGCGGCTCGAATCGTCGTGTCTAAGTATAAACTGCCACTGAAAGCGTATTTAAAACGAACTCTAGCTCCATAGATATAAGGGCTATAGGAAATTCAGGTTGTGGACAGTTTCCAAATGAATGCAAGCGGTGTAGAACGTGTGTTTTATAAGTTTTTAAATTTTGTTGAAAAACAGATGGGCTTGTAATATACTTGTATGAGTCACTAATATGACTACGATTAAGGCAGGTAGATTAAAATGACATATTACCGAAAGTTAGTATTTTCTTACACATAAGTGGTCTATCTTATTTTGTATATTTGTTTTGTTAAAATGACAGCATTATATTAATTAAATAAGTCTTTTGCTAGACATAAGTTGTCTATTTTAATTGGGTACCTGTCCATAATTAGTGCTAGCAAAAGTCAATCTTGTTTCTATATAGTTACGATCTTTGAAACGGGCATAAAAAAGTATCCAGCTTGTAAAATAATAAATATACGAATTTTATGTATTTACACAGACTACCAGCCAATTTCGTTTCAACAATATTGTGAGAAATTTATACACGTAGTAGTGTTACTTCTTAATAAACACAACATATAACTAATAAGTATTGTTTTCTTTTGCAGGTAAATATGCAGGTATATATGGATGACACCACTTTGACACCTTACATTGTATCTCATCATGTTGTAAAGAAATTCGATAGTATTTTCTAGAATGTTTTAGAATTTACGCAGCGTAAGACGTTAAAGTGAGACACCAAAGCCTAATAAAGTTCATGTAAGTAAAAAATAATCCACACGCAAAATTGCTTGTTAGTAGCCATTTTTATACATACCAGTTCATTTAAAATTACGCTTGAGCTCGTTTAAGACCTGATCTGGACTGCAAATATTGCAATCACCTGTCGAGTATGTGCGAGTCGACATCTCACACGAAAATAATATACGATCTTGAATGTTTGCTATCGCGAAGAAAATCATACGCATAACATTTTTAGGTAAGTAAGAAACAGAAATGTGTAGTGATAATGGTAGTCCAGATAAATGATCGAATTATTTGCATACCGGTGGTGTCCGATGTTTTAACTGATATGATCGCCTTTCCCATTGCATTGTTACTGAGGTCAATCTTAAGATTTCCTCAAATCCCAGCTAACTGATCTAGATCTGTATGATAGAAACCACAATTCAGAATCTTAATATTAAATGCCAATTATTCTGGTAAACTCTTGCGCATTCATTTTAATCTCTTGTAGCAACTGGCTCCACCGAAGGCACTCCTACGATGTCTTGAAGGGTGGTTGAAAAATATAAAGTTCATCGGAAATCACCGATTAAATCATAACAGCCAACATCAAAGACCTTGTGTCACACAAGACCTTAATGTCAAGGCAATAAAAGCCTATGAACATATTTTTGTTATTGTATGTAAGACCTTAATGTCAAGGCAATAAAAGCCTATGAACATATTTTTGTTATTGTATGTATCCGTATATTTGACTTCGTCGCCTAATACCTACTCGATCATGAAATTTGTAAACTAAGTAGTACCGCGAACTGCAAAATTCATGAATTTCAAACATAATATATGTCTCAGTCCCTCTAATGAAAGCGTAATCGAAGTGACAGAGGCAGGCCCAAAATGTCCGAATTTCGAAATTCGCGATAGTCCGCCTCTCGCAAAAGACAAGCCAATAGGAATACCCATGATCGATTATGCCTAGGTTTTTAGACTAACCGATGCCAATAGCCCATTATCTCTAGCCAGCGGTCATTTTGTCATTTACATGCTTATTATATACCGTCACGAAACGCGAAGCTAATTTTTTTAAGACACGACAATGCAAATTACACGTTTCTTGGAAAAAAGAGGATCGTTGTAGTCAGGCTTTTGAGTTCATTTAATAAAGTCACGACGTAAAAATAATTAGTAAGTAAGGAAGAGAGGAAAATACAGGCAACAGTAGCCGTACTATGAGTTGCCGCGGCGTATTATATCTTATCTTATCTTATTGCGCATACATTTCGACCCATTGGGATCTTTTGTGCAATCGCCCCCTGTTTCGCCTACCCCAGGGGTTGTTCTATCAACTCAATAATATATATTTGAGGACGGACCCTAGCGGCTGCGTTTTAACCTCCTTCGGTTCCAGATAGCCGGAACCGAAGTCTTTCATCCTTTGTCTGGCGCGGGCATGACATTCGCACATCAAGTGTTTCACTGTCTCCTCTTCCTCGCCACAAATTCTACATCTGTGCTGTCAGAAAGACCCAATTTGGCCAAAAGAGTTTTCACCCCAAAGTGTCCCGTAAACACCCCCGTTACCGGCTGCGTTTTGGCCTCCTTCGGTTCCAGATAGCCGGATCCGAAGTCTTTCATCCCTTGTCTGGCGAGGGTATGACATTCGCACATCAAGTGTTTTACTGTCTCCTCTTTCACGCCACACATGCTACAGTCTATGCTGTCAGAAAGACCGAATTTGGCCAAAAGAGTTTTCACCCCTAAAGCGTCCCGTAAACACCCCCGTTACCGGCTGCGTTTTGGCCTCCTTCGGTTCCAGATAGCCGGAACCGAAGTCTTTCGTCCTTTGTCTGGCGCGGGCATGACATTCGCACATCAAGTGTTTCACTGTCTCCTCTTCCACACCAAACATGCTACAAGTCTGTGCTGTCAGAAAGACCCAATTTGGCCAAAAGAGTTTTCACCCCAAAGTGTCCCGTAAACACCCCCGTTACCGGCTGCGTTTTGGCCTCCTTCGGTTCCAGATAACCGGAACCGAACTCTTTCATCCTTTGTCTAGCGCGGGCATGACATTCGCACATCAAGTGTTTCACTGTCTCCTCTTCTTCGTCACAAATTCTAAAATCTGTGCTGTCAGAAAGACCCATCAAATCTCTTTTGGCCAAAAAAAGAGATTTGATCCCAAAGTGTCCCGTAAACTAAACACCCCCGTTCTAAGTTTGAGCCGCGGCGTAATTAACTCCAATTTAAGATAGGGGTTCTTCTTCTTCTACTTAATAGCCTGGCTCTTGTCGGTGGAGTAAACGCCATTCCGTTTTTTGTCCTGCCAATGTTTTGAGCTCCTGATACGACACTACATTTATTTTCTCCTTCACTTGGTCCAAAAATGCTCGCCTTGGTCTCCCTCGGCCCCTCTTCCCTTCCACTTTTCCTTCCATTACAGTTTTAATATTATTGTCATGTCGTAACAGGTGCCCCAACATAATTCCTCGTCTATTTTCAATCGTCTTGATTAGAGATCTCTTCTCCCCTATCTTATCCAATACTTCCTCATTCGTTCTTTTCTCAGTCCAACTTATACCCTCCATCCTCCTCCAGCACCACATTTCAAATGCACACAACCTCTCCCTGTCTCTTTGAGTTAATGTCCACGTCTCGCTTCCGTACAAAGCTATGCTCCAGATGTAAGTCAGATAGGGGTTAAGAGGCGTATAATGCCTAACACATAGTATGACAGTTCCTTTGTCTGTTTAACAGGTTGCCAAAGAAAGTGTTAATGTCCGGCATTCAGCATAAAGAAACGCCATTGTGACAATGTTCTAGCTTGCATGCCATACCATGCGCAATGGACATTGCACATACATCTGCTCTGCTTAGATTCCTAGTATCGTTAGCTAGTATAGTTAGAAAGAAATCTGTACATTTATCAATGTGTAGATTTCAGTCAGTAATGAGATTTCAAATAAGTCCGGTTTTGTTAAACTCTTGTGGTAAAATGCTATTCGAATCCCTCATACTAATTACTTGTACGTCTCCGTTTGTAATACGAATACTACGATACAACTATTTTTCTAATGTATTTTTGCGTTATTTTTAAATTTTTTTGTTATAATATTGTACCAAATTCTGAGATATCGAGGTTTGATACTTGCAATATTTGAAAGTTATTGTTTCATGATAATTATGTAAATTCTAATTCAAAGAAGATAAACTTGGTAGCTGAACAGCGGCCCTACCGCGAAAAACTAAATTCGTAAATTTCGAAGATTTCTCTCTCTCACTCTAATGACGCCTTCGTTTGAGTGACAGAAAAATCCTCGAAATTTACGAATTTCGATATTCGCAGTAGAAGGCCAGAACTCTGTATTTCAAGATTAAAATGGGACTTTCGAAAAATACTACTTCTCATTAAACCACTCGACTGTACTTCAAATGACAAAGCTTCCAATACTCAATTAGGTCCTGTCTAGAATGTCTGCCAGTTTTTCCCCCGCTGGCGCCACGGGGCAAAAAGCGTCAATAATCGAACGACACGTAGCGACACTTACACAATTAGTATTGTGTGAACAGGGGCTGTTTGACGATATAAAAACGAATATCGCTTTTGTGACAGTCTTGACACTTGCAGCGTGCTGCTATGCTATTCTCTTATTCACACATTCGACGCTGCGTTCGTCAACGAGCTCGACGACGAGACAGCCTTCACTTCGACGTAGAGCGCAGCGCTGCGAAAAACGGTATTCACTAACATAGAACAGCTCGTCGTCGAACTGTAGGCGGTAACTCTCGACGCAGTGTAGTTCCAGCTCACGCCGCATTCGTCGCCGAGCGCTAGTGTCGTTTAAAGTACATTAGTGAATACCATTTTTAGGCTCGACGCTGCCGCAGCGCTGACACAGCGCTGTTAGCAAGGCGGTTTCCTTAGAGAATAACACTGCTGAACATGAGCTAGCAGGTTGACGTTTACTTTAGCGTTTAAATACCTAAAGCCCATTACGCTCGCTGCGCCCAGTGCGAATCAATCATCAGTAAAATAATTACTAAAGCAATCCTTTATGCTTAGCACATGATTGGTATGTCAGTAGGTATGTCGCCGCGAGATAGACTTCCTATCTTTTACTAACTATATGAATAAAAGACGGATGGATAGTCTATCTCGCGGCGACATATTGTCGCAGTAATCCTGTGCTAAACCTACTTATTTTCCAACTTGTGACACGGCTACTGAAGTACCGCGAATTATTGAACGTCGATTTGTATCTATCTCTGTCACATCGGATATGCTTCTGTTGGAGTAACAAGGATAGATGCTCGAAATTGACGAGTTTCGAAACTATCGAAATTCGCAGTAAGCCACATGACTCCTAATCTAACGAGCTGAATTGATGAAATTTTGGCCACGGCAATAACTTTGCAAGCGTCTGTACTACACATATTTATCGTGGACATCGTAACACTAAGATATTTAATATCAAATTGTAAACTTGAACAAAATTATCAGTATAAAATGCACGTATATATTTAAAAAATTATCTAGCTTATGAAGAAAAACCACACGAGAAGACTAGGCAAGAGAAAAGGTTAAAAAAAATAGTATCTTATAGGCTAAGGGGAAACGAACGAAATTGCAGTTTTTGTACGGTTGAAACGTACATCTTTCCTCTGTATAGTATTCTGTGCATTTTCATATTTTTCTACGCCACGACACTTGAAGTCATTACCATAAAAAACGTTAATTGTTTAATTATGTAAATGCTACTTGCAATTAACGTAATCAAGGGTCATTTTTGTTACACCTATATTCATTATTATCGATTTTATGGAATATTTATGAGCCAATTATACGAAACCGATATAATGATAAAAAGTTGTTCATCTTGAACATAAGATAATTGGCGACATTGAGTACCTAGATGTCTATACATTTGTATGGGAATGATGATGGCATTTAACTATTTCAAATTTATTGTATAATATAAAGTACCCTACAAAAAGTTGGTCCACTAGGTTTAGCTCATGATTGATGCGATAGTATAAGTATGTCGTCTCGAGATAGACTAACCATCCCTCTTTTATTGATATAGTTAGTAAAAGACGGGGAATCTATCTCACGGCGACATACTGTCGCACCAATCATGTTCTAAGCCTGCAAAAGCGAGTAAACATTACTTTTTTATGAGACAACGGTACACAATTCCATAGAATGCTGCTTTAAAGATATTATCTATAATGCATTTTTATAACCATTACTTTTTATTCAAAATAATAAATGTGCACATCAACATAATTATGACCATGGCGGTACGGATATTATCGTGTCGGAAGACGATAGAATTGATAATGTGTATTTAGAAACCTAAAAAAAAGATATATCTAGTTCTAGACTACACGACTACCAACAACTTCTAGGTTTATTATTATAGTGTTTAATTTTATACACGTAGCTAAAAATCGCTATGTAAATAAAAATGAATGAATGAAGGAGAAGAGATAATATTTAGTCGGCTCTCCGTGGTCAAATTATCGACCACATTAAACTGACTGATTCTTTCAATACCTCTTTCAGTTGATTATATATTTCTGCTGCGTAACATCCTATGTAACTGTAAGATTTAATTATTTCATTACTCTTTCCTAAAATTGCATTTAGACCAAACGAGCATTCGCTCATTCTATCCCCAACTCTACGAAATTCATTCGTTACACAAAACGTGATTCGTCGAAATTCTTTGATTACGTAGAGTGAGGGAAAGAATGAGCGAATGCCGACTTCAAAATTCCAACAAGTATGTTCTCAATTAGATTTCTTTCATTATTTATTTGTTGGGGTCTATTCTAGATATCTACTGGTTTCAAACTTTGAAATTATGTTCTTTACTCGTCGAACCGGCCAGGGGTACTTATCATTTTAATTAAGTTCCCTAGCGATGACCCTTTGCGGTGCGCGTAATTGCTGAATAAAATTACATTACGCTCGCAGTCTAGCCATAAAACGGCTACGGGTAATTTTAGCAGAAATTGACATCGTGCTGGCTGAATTAATTAGAAAAGCAATTTTATAATAAAGAATAAATTTAGCTACGGTGGTGAGGTGACACTGGTGACAAAGTTACTCGTATTCGTAGTCAACCAATTTAAATCTTAGGTCACTCAGGACGTAATTATAATACAGATTGTAAGATTTTTTTACTACTAGTTATTTTGCTATGGTTTTAAAGCGTCCTAGGGCTCCAAATAGTAGTGTAGGACAGTCAACAAAAAATGCAGTTTAGCACTATCCGACTCTATTGGGTTTCTGCAACATTTTCTACTGGGCCTTTCTTTTGTACCTAATAAAATAGCTTAGTGTTCAAAATTCATTCATGTCTCAATGCTCAATGAATTAGTATCTGATCTAAATCTTTACTTGTTGAATTTGTTGAAAATTATCATAGCAATAATTGCTACAAATTAATTTTAAATGAATCCACGTCAACTATACGAGTATATCCATCAGAACATAAACTCGATCGCGTTTGGCGTGCGGGTGGCATCAGTGATAAAATAAATACGATTCCTTATTCCAATCCACAAAAACTCCATTCCTCTTTATCATCGTGATTAACTTCGCTTTTTATAATCAGCGTCAAAACGACACTAAGCGAAAACAAAAGAATGACGACACAAAAAGCAATAATAGAACACGCACCATTCCCAACTCACGCAACCGAAATTTCCGAAAACTTGAGACCTTAAGACTGAGATAATAAGAGTAGAATCTAAACGGCAGGTCATATAAAACTTCAAATGGAGCCGGGCTTTGCAATTAGTGTAAGGCCTGAGTAGACGCTCGAACGGGGCGTGCGGCGTAAACAAATGCAAACTGCACCTCAAAACGAGTAAGCAATGAGCTATCGGTGATAGAAAGGAATAAAAGACGGTCGCTCCCATGTTAGTAAAAGAGAAAGCAATCGATTTCACGTCTCATTTAGTTACATGAGATATTTTGTACATTTTTATCGCTAATAGCTTAACGCTTGCTCGCTCTTGGTGGGACAAGTTTTAAGCGAATAGCCTGAGTGTTTGCCGTTCAAATCCCCTGGACTCTTGAAGCGCCGCTGCTCGCCCCGCAGGACACGCCACGGCCACGACATCGGTCTAAGGCGACCAGCGGCGAGCGAATCCATGAGTTGGAGCGGGATGCCGATATGGGTACGAGAGGGAGTACCATATGTTTTCCGCTAAGCCGGTCGCCTTAGACCGATGTCGTGGCCGCGGCGTCAGGCCTTATGCCGCGGCCTGCGACATTGGTCTAAGGCGACCGGCTTAGCGGAAAACCATACGCGCGAGAGGGACTACCCATATCGGCATCCCGCTCCAACTCATGGATTTGCTCGCCGCTGGTCGCCTTAGACCAATGTCGTGGCTGGGCCTTTACAAATCAGTGTGCATTTGTGCAAACTGATCTGGTGGCTAGAGTGGGGCGTCCATATTAAACAAATGAATGCGAGTGTCCCGAGTACACACCGTTTTAAGCCCCTGAACGCTTGTCGCTCCGCTCGACGCTCGCCACTCAAACCTCACAAATCTTACAATTAGAGTCGTGGTTAGATCCACCTTTTCAATTTAAAACTGAAAGGTCCTAACGATCTCACGGGTTCTGTTATTAAAGTACCGCGTAATGGGCTTACGTAATTTGGATTGGCTCTTCTGTCAATTTACTGAAATTGCCACTTTAACACATTTATCGTGATGTGAACCGGACGGTGACTTGAATTTATTGAGAAATAATGTATTTTATTTCATTCTTACAAGATAAATATTTCAGGTGTATGTATTTTTCAAGCTGCTACTCTTACTTATCACAGCTATCTGTTTATTGTATGTATAGAAGATTAATGTTATCCATACTTAATTCTTCCTTTTTATATACGAACAAATAAATATATCCTCTGAAAGCTCGGCGCAGCAACTACTTTACAATTAAATACGTATCAAAATAATTTACTCCCTGGAAATCATTGTTTTATTTATTACGAAAAGTACTTACAAGTATTTGAACATGGTCGTGACACACCATGTCAGAATATTTGAGAAATAACCTCATTTCATTAGCTGAAGAAAATACTTAAGTGTCGGTAAAATACGTTCATATTCTGAAAATAAGGACAAAGGATTAATAATATATATAGCTGCATCCCGACTGATTTCATGTGTATAGTTAATCTCCGGGAAGGAGGTGTGGTGGGGTATAGTGTTATATACCGCCGTATAGAGGGCGCTCTGGTGACCCCGGGAAAAATCTGACATTTCAGGATTTGCTCCCTGGTCGAAAAATGTTTGACGGCCTGGCTAAACGGTGAGACCTAGGTGAAGGGTTCTTGACCAAATGTCATAGGGAACTGCTGACAGTTTTTAAAGACGCAAAAATTTTTTCAAAAAAAAAAAAAAAATTTTGCACTCAAATTTCAAAATGGTCCTTCGAGCCGGATTTTTTTGTGGGAGAATCTCTGATGGTCCTCGATTAAAGAAAAAGTGTTTTTGTGATTCTCGGATCCAAGATGGCCGCCGTAGGGCCCGTCAAAGTTTGTATGGGAACTCTTAAACGGGGGGAGATAGGTGAGGGGTGCTCGACCAAATGTCATAGAGGACCCCGAGAGCTGTCAGGTGGGCAAAAAATTTTTCCAAAAAAATTTTTTTTTTTTTTTCGAAAAATTTTTTTTCATTTGATCGAGCTGGAAATCGCTGTGCGTGACTTTTGGGCTCTCCAGATTCCGAAAAAATTTTTTTCAGATTTTTTGCACAAAAAAAATTTTGTATGGATTTTTCGAAATAATGGTCCGATCGCGCTGAAATTTGGCATGCGGGCATTATTTGGGCCCAGGAATAATAATCTGAAAAAAAAATTTGAAAAAAATCCAAGATGGCGGCGACCCCGAACAAAAAGTCAAAATCCCAAGTAAGTTAAGCGAGCCCGAAGGGCGAGCTTCAGGCCGGGAGGCCGAAGGCCGACCCCGCGGAGGGCCGAAGGCCCGGAGCTTCAATCCCGGGGCCCATGGGGGTCCCGAACCCCAGTAGTTTTGGGCGAGGCCGAAGGCCTCGCTGCAGGAGGGCCGGAACATTACCAGAACCAATATAAATCTATGTTAAGCGAGCCCGAAGGGCGAGCTTCAGGGTGGGAGGCCGAAGGCCGACCTCGCGGAGGGCCGAAGGCCCGGAGCTTCACGCCGAGGGCCCAAGCTCGTCACCTCCAAGTAATTTAAAGCGAGGCCGAAGGCCGAGCTCCGAGCAAATCGAGCTACCAAGCGTTCAACAACCCCAGTATCTTAATAAGCCGAGCCTGAGGGCCGAAGGCCCGATGGCGAGGCGTCAAGCCCGCGAAGGCCGAAGGCCGAGCTCCGCGTAGGGCCGAAGGCCCGGAGCGTCACGATCGAGGTGCTCTCCGCGCGAGCCCGAGGGCCGAAGGCCCGACGGGCGAGCCCACGCGGTGAAACTGCCCTTCCTAACTGTCTTAATAAGCGAACCGGAGGGCCGCAGGCCCGACGGTTCGCTTCGAACCCCAGCGAAGGCCGCAGGCCGAGCTCCGCGTAGGGCCGAAGGCCCGGAGCGTCCCATAGAGGCGCGGTAGCCTGCGAGGCCGGAGGCTGAGCTGCGAGAAAATAAAGCTTTTCTACGTATAACAAACTCTGAGTAACTATGTAAGCTGAGCCTGAGGGCCGAAGGCCCGAAGGCGAAGCTTCGTAGCAGCGAAGGCCGAAGGCCGAGCTCCGCGTAGGGCCGAAGGCCCGAAGCGTCCAACATAGGCGCGCCAGCTGGCGAGGCCGAAGGCCGAGCTGCAGGAGTCCAACGCATCCATGTTACTCAATGAAAGAGTGTAACTGAAAACGAATCGGAGGGCCGCAGGCCCGACGATTCGTTTCGACAATTTGCGAAGGCCGAAGGCCGAGCTCCGCGTAGGGCCGAAGGCCCGAAGCGTCCCACAGAGGCGTGACAGCTCGCGAGGCCGAAGGCCGAGCTGCAGGAGTCCAACGCATCCATGCTACTCAATGAAAGAGTGTAACTGAAAACGAATCGGAGGGCCGCAGGCCCGACGATTCGTTTCGACAATTTGCGAAGGCCGAAGGCCGAGCTCCGCGTAGGGCCGAAGGCCCGAAGCGTCCCTCAGAGGCGTGACAGCTCGCGAGGCCGAAGGCCGAGCTGCAGGAGTCCAGCTCAAAAGCCCAAAACTGCAACATAATTAAAAAATTATACAAAAACAATAATAAAAAAATTAAAGAAAATAAAAAATAAATCTCGAGTCCTCCACTCATCCAGTCGACAAAAAGAGAGGCCCGCGAGGCCCTTGGGCCTCGCGCACAGAGCAAAAACTAGTTGTTAATTAAAATTGAAAAATTAATACGATTGCACATCCGCTGTCATTCTCGGCAATAAAACATTTTATAGTCACTTTCATGTATCAAGATTTAAATTCATGTGAAACAGTTGAAACGCATTCGTGATCTTGTAATATTGTTTTAAGGGTCCGACGGTGGGCGGCCACCCTATAATCTCCGCTCTATCATTACCGTGGAATTTTACGGATGGCGTCTTTACCGTGAGTTGCCGGCAGCTAACTGTATCAACCTCGTAACTTATTTTCTATTCTATCCCTCTCGCTTGATTCAGTGAATACGACCGAGATGAACAGGCCTGCTATTTCTAACATCGAAGTTCGTAAATTTCGGTGATTTGTCTCTGTCACTCCATACAACTACAACGAAGGCGTCACATTAGAGTGACAGAGAAATATAACCTCAAATTTGCGGATTTTGTAGTGTGCTTATGTAGCTGGCGTTGAAGTTTATTGATGCCGATAACCACGATAGACATGTTGTATTCACATATATGTAACACGATGAGTATGTATTTACAAGAGCAACAGAGAGGTAACTAACAAGTCGTTGGTGGCTCGCGGTAGGTCTTCTGTCTACCATCGCACTCATACTCTCATATTACTGCGAGAGAGGGATATAAAGTAAGTCTATCGACTACGTTAAAAGCACGCCGACGGCTCATGATAACATGACCGTGGATTTTTACGGCTGGTTCGTTAGTTTGAAAATCATAGCCATAATGGTTTTACTTCGTATCATTTCCGTGGCCGAAATGTTTTTAAATTGTCTGTGAATTCGGGACAGAAATAATGCTGTTAAGTATAGTGTTTAAATTGAAGGTTAGACCGAATAGCCGACTGACTTATGTCATGGATTCCTGAGTTATTCTTTATTTCCTAAAATAATAAGCTGTCAGATCATTCTGACCAGTAAGAATGTCATACAACAGTTACAATTTCAGTAATTAGCTACATGAAGAATTGATTTATGCAAAAGTTAAATAGGTATTTGCTTACATAAATAGATTAATCGGACATCATCGGACAGCCTGATACATAAATTCTTTTTTTCTCGAATCGGATGTCGGCCCCATAGTAAAACGTTCATCAATATAACCTCAGAATGAACCCCCTTAAGTTAAAATATAAAAAAAATACCCTGTATCATCGCCTGGTACTAGTACCCACATCGTAAGTCTTAATAGAGTATACCGGAGGACTAGGTCGATTTGTGTAAGATGTCGCAAAATATTAAATTATTTAATTTGATTTATCGCGCTCCGATTTAATAATACCTTCAGAATGATAAGCATCATCTCATCAGGCAATGATTCGAACGATTTTTTACCGACATTACGGAATGATCAATCTACATTGATGAATAATCAGTTGCGGTCGAATAAGCACTTTTACTCTCGAGTATGCAATTATAGCTTGGTACTGTTATGGTAATTATACTTTAGGGTTCCGTAGCTGACATAGCACAAACGAAACCATTACAAGAACGTATTTTTGATGCCCATCTGGCCGGGCCGTTTGTGATCACAGCCGTACGCCACGTCATGTATTGTAAATACAAAAAGATACGCGCAAATTGCAAGAAATATGCACAGCATAACCCTCACCCTCACTCACTGTGTTACTATAATGTCATGTATAAATATGTTTTCTCTTCCCGCGGGAGTCGTAAGAGCCGACTAAGGAATTGAAGTGTCATTGACCATTCTTGATAGAAAAATGATGATGAGCAGCAGCGCCATCATAGTGGACACATTACTGCAATCGCCAAGCCGCTTGCCCAGCGTGGGGATTATGGGCATTTACCTCTTAATGCGTCCTACGTCCAGCAGTGGACTGAGATAGGCTGATGATGATAATGACATATTTTTTGCACTCTATCCGCGTCTATATTTTCACTTGTATAGTCGCCATCAGATATATTGAAGCGACCCTAACAAGAGCGTTCAAGGACTATAGTTTTAGTTATGTCATATGCGGTAAAAAAAAGTGATTACACACATAGGCCGCCTAATAATGAATGCTTTCCACGATCGGCCTTTAATTTTCTTTCCGATACCGGTATTACTACAAATACAATGTAGGTAGAAGCTACAACATCGTTGAGAGTCGATAATTGCCGATCTTCTCTGACTACGATTCCCAATGCTGGATAGCATTTTGGTCAAACTATCTAGTCATTCTCGAATAATTATGAATGTGGTCTTATTGCCCCAACCCATTTATTATCATACGAAATGCATAAAAGAAAGACCGTTTAAGCGTATACTATACAGAAGAGGAAGATATACAAATGTTTGCCAAAGTTGAATCAGACAATTGGATTTCGTTTTGGACTAAATATTATATGTAGAGTAGAGGTGTGCGCCGGCATAGAAAATTTTGCCGGCGTGGCGCACACCTCTAATAGTCTAATGTGGAGTATGAAAACCCTGTCTGCGGCCCTACCGCGCAAAAGACGCCTTCCTTCGTTGGAATAACAGAGATAAATTTCCAAAATTTAGGAACTTCGGCGTTCGCTTTCGCTGTAGCAGGCCTGGTTTTTTGATCCAAATTATTAGCTTTTTACGAAGTCATGTCCATGTAGGCCTTCAGACCTCGAGGTCAACTAACACTGGTGGCTTAATTCGACGGCGCCCGGCCCAATGGATGCGCCGGCGCAAGCGTGCGGCACGATCGGCAAATTGGTCTTTGGCGGCCGCGGCCGGCAATTTCTCTTATTGTTGGACAACGCGCTAACATCGTGATTGGTTGATCGGCGAGTAAGTGCCCAGTTTACAAACCAGAAAGTATGCGGACGATGCTTATGATTTTTATGTAACATCATGTTACATATACGGTGGTTAACGCCTTAACGGTAACCTAAGGTTTAACGGCTGACATACATGTAGTGCTACATGTATGTATGTCAGACGTCAGACGTTAAACCTTAGGTTTTTAGGTAACATGGTTTGATGAATCTGCCCGCGAAGAAAGGTCCGGCGGCCCTACCGTGAACTTCTAAAATCGCAAATTTCGAGGCTTTGTCTCTGTCACTCCAACGAATGGGACATTAGAGTGACAAAGATAAAGGCTCGAAATATACTTATTTCGAAGTTCGCGATAGTAGCCCAAGGGTGTAAACTTACACGCTATATAAGCGCATTTGTTTGTATGGTTGGACCTCGTATGTCAATATTTAACTAAACAGAAGATACGAGCTTGCTTTTAAGTAGGTATTTGTTGCTTAGTGCGATTTGGTTGTCAACCTACATAGGTACGATTTGCTTTGTGACTAGATTGATTCGTATATATTTGCCAAAAATGTGCTTATGAAATTGCTATTCGGTACCTACTACAGAATGCTTAAAAATTCCTTCATATTATCACTTTTAATGATGTATGCAACTTTGTAACAAATAAGGCGGAAGAAGCTTAATAGATTACGTAGAAACATGAGTTTTCTCCCTTCAACAAGATGTTAAAAGTCGTTTAACGTATTTGACGAGAGTGGAAACACAAACAGCTCTCAATGGGAAGAACCCGCGCTTGCTTCAGCAAATATGTGTTTTAGAAGCCAAGTTGAGAGCGGAAGGCGAGTAAAAAAATATAAAAAATATATTTTATTTATGAATTTAAAATCTGAATTATTTCGAATATGATTGTGCTTGATATTAGATCGGTAACGACTTACGGGTAGAGCCAAAGTGGGACGTTTTGTAAAATATTATGTACATACATGAAAAGAGTAACCCCTTATCAATATGCCTATAAAAGCGAAAGGGACAAACAATACTTAGTGGCTTGCTAAGTTAGGTGACGTTTATGAACCGGGTATGTAACCTTGCAATAATACAAATTTAGAGAAAATGTACTTTAAAATTTCTTTAGGTACAGTCTGGCAAAAAAAAGTAGAAATTAAAAAGTGGCAACATTGTAGTGTCGTCCCGTTTTCTCACGCATATTGATTTGAAAGGGACGACACTACGATGTTGCTACTTTTTAATTTCTACTCTTTTTTGCCAGACTGTATACACTATCTATCTATACACTGATAAGTCATGCTCATATTCATTTTTGTTTTTGCATTCTATCTAGCTCATAATTCTTATAAATCTATTTGAATCTTAATCATAAGATGTAGTGATTTGAAACTATGGGACGCTGAGTTGTTACCGGCATATTTTGATTTGGGATACCCGCCAACATATATATTTAGTATAAAATACTAGAGATTGAAATCTCCGGTCAGAGGTGACAGATATACTTAATGTTCATAATCGGATCATAATTTATTTATGCGCGCTAAATCTTATTATTTAATCGCCTTTCCAACGTCATACATCTTGCAACTTGAAGTACTACCTAAAGTACATATAGTTGAGTTGTTTGTTCAAACTTGTGCGGCGTCTCAAAGGCCTGTGTGGCCACACAGCAGGACCCCAACAGCAGTCCGTAATGTATATGAAATATTACGACACGACCAATGGTTGACTTCCTTCAAACCTTTTTTTAGGACAAATGACCGCCATGTTTTTAAATAAAATTAATTGAATGTCTATCTTTAGAGGTCTATGTCCAGCAATGGACGTCTTTCGGCTGATATCTTGATGATGAAACTATAGTGAGACATGGTAACACTGAAACATAATTAAACAGTTAAGATCACGTATTAGCTCACCAAATAAAAAAAACAACCTTAACTCATTTCTCCAAGATCCCATCATCAGTCAGACCCCGATTTGGTGCCAACGGGACCATATCGGGGTTATACCCGTTCGATAAAAAAAAAATTGGTTGATGATTCTCGGAGATATCGAGTATAGATAGATATCATAGATATGTATGTATGTTCATACAAAAAAAAAACAGTCTAGTCTAATTGATAAGAACCTTCTCCTTTTTTGAAGTCGGTTAAAAATACGCGAGTTGCAGTTACATGAATTTCGAATACTGTAAAACTCTTATTTTTGCAGTTAACGCTCGACGTGCGATTAATTTTGGCAATTAATAGTGTTACAATCTTACAATACACAAGTGTATAGTCACGTCTAATCATATGTATACATTTCGGAACGTATGTCAACGGCATAAAGATCAAAATCGTATACATATTATTAGAGCCGACCGTACAACGGGTTGTACATTTAATAGGCTGATGACAGACAACGCACAGGCGAAAGAATCACAAGCGGTATCCAGAAATAGATACTAGACAGTGTAAGCGATTTCGACTCTGTATTAAATAAATGTTTAAAATTGAAAAGCGATCATCATTATGCAGAAAGAGACAACTCTAAAATTTTGTCAATCTGACTTCAACTTTAACATATCGTCGGGGATAGTGGAATTTAAAATTGCACCGTCATTAAAAATGTGGAATAGCTAGGCGCCCTGATTAAAATAAATCTTTAACCTATTTTGGCATTGAGTAAGTTTATAAACCCAATTCAGATGTTGCCAGTGTTCCCATGCTGTTTTCATTACACTGCTGTATTAGACCGACGATTGTATCCATTGCATGTCATTAGTCGGAAATGTAACTAGAATTGTCATAGTCTTGGCTTTACTATCGGATTCAATTCTAGAATGAAAGTGGTCTAGCCATGAGTTATGTCTTTATTGTCTAATCTAACTACGCGTAACTCTTTACATTGCATTTTGCAACTTGGTCACATAACGGTTGTAGCACTACCTTGTTTATTTATTATACAACTTATATAATGATTATGTACGTAGTAAAACGGATTATAGAAACATGTTTTTTTATGTCTAGAAAGAATCGCCATCTTGTTGAATGTCGTCAATAGAAGTTGCGAATAATGTATAAAGTAGATTGCACACCGCTTGCTGGACGTGCCACGCAATCGGTGTGCCATCTAATATGACATCTACATAGGCTACAACGCGCACGCCACGCAGACGCTCACGTGCTGCACACGCATCCGGTGTGGCTTGGCCTTAAAGGCTTTAGTTGATGTTGGAGGTATCTATAGATAGGTGATAGATACTAAGAAACGATAATGTTTAATAGATGATTAAATACCCATTATTCAAAACATCCCATAACTACCTATAAGGCACGGCGGTGATACTCGTATAGCTTTGGTGATATACGGCTGGGCGAGTATCGCCGTGTCTCTTTTATTTACACGGGAGTGCGTATCTTTTGTTCGTGTTTGTGCCGGCGCCTAAGGAACACATCTTTTTGTGATAAATAGCAAAAAGATCACACCGGGATTCGAACCTGGAACCTTCTCCTTTGTAGGTATGGTCACAACCAATCCGCCCTAGGCAAACACATATCACATCATCATCATCAGCCAATTGACGTCCACTGCTGGACATAGGCCTCCCCCAGAGAGTTCCAGCGTGGGAAGGCCCCCCACAAGATGGAGCGACGACCTGGTAAAGGTTGCGGGTGTCCAATGGATGCGGACAGCTCACGACCGATCATATCACATCATCAGCCTATTATAGTCCACTGCTGGACGTAGGCCTCTCCTAGTTGATACGTATGCGTATGGACACTATGGACGCATTAGAAGGTAATGCTCATAATCGCCACTCTAGACAAGCGGGTTGGCGATCGCAGTAATGTGTCCATTATGATGACGCTGCGTCTGTTAGTCAGATAGTCTAGACCAGGGGTCGGCAACCTTTTAGCAGCCAAGGGCCACATAGTAGTTACCGAAAATGTCGCGGGCCGCACTTTGTTACAATAACATTTTATCGACGACGATGTGTTCATTATTGGCCGCAACTGAACTCTTCGCGGGCCGCCGGTTGCCGACCGCTGGTCTAGACAAATGGCAATGAACTTTTTTTTTCTTTTTGATATCTACTCATACGACTTTTCGTTTTCCTAATGTGTTGGAATTCCACAAATATCATAATTTATCTCTTTAATTGCTTCCAATCGTAATGAATGGTTCTGTATTAATTTATGCCACTCGAAACTCGCATCGGCAAATGTATTCGAATAGTCGAATCGATTAATTTAATGTTTAATCGTTTCTCATTTGGTTGCATTAAACTCGGTTTAATAATATCTGTAATTCTGTACTGGGATTTCAAAATTATGGTCGGTAGGGTTATATTATATCTGTTACACATATAAACATTAACTAAGTAGGTGTGTATTTAGTTTTGACATCCTTATTGTATATTTACGTCTTACACTATTCTCAATAGGGGTTATCTTAGCTTTATATGTATAAGTGATAACTGTAGCTTTACTCGCTACTTCAATATTATGCAAAATAAATAAATATCTTGGGACATCTTACAAAAATCGACCCGGTCCCACGGTAAGCTCTATTAAGGCTTGTGATGTGAGTACCAGGCGGCAATATATATAATATATAGATATTAAAATACATACACAGCCATGACCAAGGAACAAATATTTGTGATTAATAAATACACGAAATAATGCCCTCGCTGGGATTCGAACCCGGAACCTCCAGCTTCGTAGGCAGGCTCACTACCAACTAGGCTACCGGGGCTGACAGAACTCGATTTTAAAGATTTTCACTTATCCATCACCACTTTTCAATCATGTTCTTTGTACAATTCTACAACAGAGGTCGCTGTGCTCAAAAATACCTGAACATACAATTGCCCCACCATGAATATATAGGTAAAGGCCAGATATTTGTGAGCACTGGCCACTTCGATTCCATACATCAGGGGCCAATACCACAAAACTTTACAAACATAGGTACAATTCTACAAAAGTTGACAACAATTTGTATGGGAATAAAAAAAATTTAGAATTGTACGCTTGTAAAGTTTTGTGGCATAGGCCACTGGTGGTGACTGTACCAATAACTAGTTATGTTCCTCTTAGATAAACAACCACATTCAATTTAAACAAATGAAAAAAACATATGCCGCTCTCCGAAATGCCATAAAACCAGTAAAGAATCAATTTTAAAATACGAACGAACAATCATGGCGGCAATCAAATCGTCATGGATTTTAAAATTAAAATACATGCATTTTAAAATAGAACTAATTGTGACAGTTTAAATGTCTAAGCGTAGCGTGTTAAAGTTTAAAATCGATTGACAGGAATTGATAGAAACAAGACCGATTGCTACGAAAGAGCCTATCGCGGACGTTGAAAATCGTTAATTTCGACTAACTATCTCTGTCACTCCGATTACGCCTTACTTTGGAGTGACCGTGACAAAAAGCTCGAAACATAAAATTTTCGACATTCGCTTTGCTGTAGACCAGAGTAAGTACCGTAGCCAAGATGAGATGCCAATGCTCTTTTTAATTAGTGCGACAAAGACAGTTGCGTTTCGTTCGCCGAGCGTTAGTGATTGGTAACTTGGCTACGCACCCAGTTCTAGTTTTCGAGATATTAGAACAATTTTTACTGCAGGATCTAAAATGTGGACACTATAAAACCAATCTGAGCAATAAAATTAGTTCGATATGCGAAGATTGCGAAGTGCGTTGGTTTATCAGCTCACTCTACTCTTTAAGATGTGGCGCAAGTTTCAATTAACTTATGATACTCGTAAGCGTGGTGGTGACGGCATACGGTTGTCACCACCCCAAATCTTCCCGTGGGTGTCGTAATAGTCGACTAAGGGATTGAAGTGTCAATCAATATTCCTTTATATGAGTAGAAGATTGATGATGAGCAGCATCATCGTTGTAGACACACTACTGCAACCGCAGCACGCCCAGCGTGGCGTTTATGGGCAATTATTACCTCCTAAGCCTCCCCAAACCGATCGACGCTATCGTATTTTTAAAGCAAATCGCGCCGTACCACCGTTGTCGTTCGAGTTGTATCTTTTTCGCTCTTATTGCGTATTTATAAAGGTTTTCTTAAATATATTTAGCCTAATTCGCGTCGATAGACTTGAGGAGACCCTTATGCGTCGAAAATCAAGGTACAGGTACCTAAAGGTGCATTCAGACCAAACGAGCATTCGCTATTCTATCCCCCACTCTACGAAATCAACGAATGACGTTTTCTGTAACGATCGAATTTCGTAGAGTAGGGTTAGAATAGCGAATGCTCGTTTGGTCTGAATGCACCTTTATTTAAATGCAATATTCGCAAATTCACTAAAAATCGCCAATCTTTTCTCACTTGACTATTAGAAGTCTTTAGAACCCGCTAACCGCCGTTCTTTATAAATGCCGCCAGTTATCTGCAGTAATGGATGCAATGCAAAACATGCCCTGCGAGATTAATAATGCAGATACATACAAATACATTGCGCGTATATGAGAGCAATCGCTTTTACCAGCTTCTCCGTACTGTCAACGGCCTACCACGGGCATAGACAATCGTAAATTTCGAAGACCCGTCTCTTTCACTCCGATTACGCCTGTTGTTGGTGTGATACAGACAAATGTTCGAAATGTACGATTTTCGAAATTATATGTTACTTTTTTATACCATATCCATATATAAATGGATATGGTCGCAGTATCGTACAGTCACGGACATTAATTGATGAGCCAAAAAACCCAGTACACATAAAACTATTCTACGACGCTAACATGAAGTTTGTGCAGAGTTGCTGACGAGCATTTCCGATAACACGTCACAGTTTGAAAGCTAAGTGCATTGAATGTGGTGTCAAGTTCGCCATTTATTTTAACATTTTAGATTCGAAAATTAGTGACAGTTCATAAACAAGCACAAGGATATAATTTTGCTCTTCTATTATACGATAACTTTTCTTCCTTTATTAGGATTTACGAGTAAAAGCGACTAAACCCGATTGGCATTACACGGCTAAAATACGCACAGCGGCAAGTGGCTCTTCAATTAAAGTCCGTGACTGTACCTTCACATAGATACATGTTGTAAATAGAAATTACGACTTCACAATTTTGACGAGAGTTGAGAAGAATCGGAGCATGTCTACAATATCTGCGAAGCTACTATTAATTTCGCTTATATTATTATAACACTTATAATTGCTGCAAGCGAGCGATAAATTAAACTTTAATGGTTGTTTATGTTGTAAATTTAGAACATAATACTATAAATCTCTGTTTCGAAACTGCACTTGGTAACTAAACTACATAGTATGAAAGTTATGTGCTCTTACCAACTTTTATATGGCATATTAACTTGATATACATTGTATCTCACATCTAAGAAGTTGGATAGGTATAGTCGCTATCAAATATATCGAAACGCTCAGGGTCAAAAACATCTGATCAGGAATCTAGTGTCATAGACTCATAGCGTTAAGGTGCATTTAGACCAAACGAGCATTCGCTCATTCTATCCTCCACTCTACGAAATTCGTTCGTTACACGAAAAGTGATTCGTCAAAATTCATTGAATTCATTGAGCGAATGCTCATTTGGTCTAAATGCACCTTTAGAGTACACGTTCAGATATTTTTGAGCATCGAGTTCGCTTTGATATATGTGATGGCGATGGCGACTATACGTTATTTGTTTCAAATAAGAACCGAGGTGTGGCAATATGTCACTGCCATGTTTTTATTCTAACCCCCTTATTCATAAACGTTTGTTATCTTAACAAGCCGCTAATAATTGTTTTTCGCTTTCGATCTTAATAATGTGTCCATAAGAGCAAAAGGGACAAACAATTATCAGCGGCTTGTTAAGTTAACAAACGTTTATGAATTAGGGGGTAAGTATAATATACGTAATTAATAAATAATAACGCTGTTCAAAAAATCTTAGGATATAAATTAATCTTCTGGCTCCATTAGCGCCTACTGAATTAAAAAATAAACTCATCAACGCGAATGTTGCCAGACGAATGAAACGAATGACATAATTAACTTGAAGCTTAATTATATTGCCAGATGTATTCAAATTTAAGTCAAGATATTATTGCCACAATTTAAATGTAATTACAAATATCAGATCCTTATAAGCCCGTTTAGAGCACATAAAGATTCCTATCTTTAATCCCACACATGCTAATATCTTTAATGATCTAAACTTCTAAATTAAACCCGAATCCAAAGTCATTTATTTGTTTTCAAAATCAGAAAAACTCCGCAAAATAAAAATTGACATACGATATCTAGTAGTAAAAATAAATATCCCCAATAAATAGTCCCATGGTAAACTCAACGAAGGCTTCTGATACCAGGCGACGATATACGTATATAATAGATAGATACATTGGATACATAAATACATAGACAGCAAAGATCAAGGAACAAATATTTGTAATAAATAAATACACAAATAATTCCCTTGACGGGATTTGGACCCAGAACCTCAAGTTTCGTTAGGCAGGGTCACTGCCAACTAAGCTACGGAGGCTGTCAAATATATAATAATCGACACACCACTTTTAAATCAACTATATAAAATGAAGACAAAGGATAATGGCCCTAAACCTAAACGATTGCTATCCTTAAATTACCCACAATGTCGTAACAGATGTGCTTACCATAGAAAAAATCAACTGCGAAAGACTCTGGTTGTCACGGGATTCGAACCCGCTGCCTCTGGATTGCCGGTCCAACGTGCTTCCAATTACACCAGACTACCTTCCGTCGATCACAGCGAATTTACTCAATGGTATTGTGAAGCTAATCACTAGCGACATCTGTACGTAGTGTTTCGAAGGTACTACAACCTTAAGCCACTCAAAGACGTGTGTCTACCACAATCGTCCGCAAACTCGACAACTCTACGTTGCGTTGAATTCGCTATAGACGGCGCTGTAATCAATTCATGATTAAGAAACATCAATTTGTATTATAATTAAACAAATTCATGTTGGTGTTACTTTTTTACATTGCGGATAATCCCACAATTTCGTAACAGATGTGCTTACCATAGAAAAAATCAACTGCGAAAGACTCTGGATCCTTAAATTACTAAGTAAATTGAGTAGGAATGAAGAAAATATACGGCCCTAAAGAAGTTTATGAAGGCCCGTAAGGGTTCAGAATTCCGCTCATCCCGCGGTTAGCCGCATTCCAACTTCCAAGCCGGCTATTGAGACATTTCTAACTGGACCCCAATGAGTGTAAGAACTGAGGCATGGAGGATGTGACCGTAAGCAGGAAGACCAAAATATTCTGGATATTTTTATCCACACTTGCTCTTGGGGTTTTATGGATCAATCACTTTTTCGTTGTTATTCTGGCCTACTACCGCGAAAATCGATATTGGTAAATTTCGAGGATTTTTCTCTGTCACTCTAACGAAGGCGTCATTGGAGTGAGAGAAATTGACGGATCCTCGAAATTGACGGATTTCGAAGTTCGCGGTAGGGCCGTTGTCACATCACCCTGGGGTGATGTAACAACAGTTGAATAGTTTGTTAGAAGAAAGTATCTGTAAGCTCTACTATCATGATCAGCGGGTGACCCACCTTGGGAAGCCCGCATAACTATCAAAAAATTCAAAGTTTCGTCTATTTCAATGCTATTAAACTGTGATTTTAATGTCCCAGGACAACGTATCTATGGTAACGAGTAACATAAAAAAGTGATTGGCCCTTTTACACTGTCTTCAGAATTACCGATATCGGTTATAGCGTATTGGCTGCAAATTCATCTCTTTATTGAGCTTATTACCCTTTACAAATCTTCTGTGATCGTTTTGGTATCTCGTTTCGTTCGGAATAATTAGGTTCCACTCTGGCTGGGTGTGGTATCCATCTGTTCCAGCAACTTATTGTAACCTTTCCTACGGTGTAAAATCTCGAGTGCGCTTAAAAATCCCATAATTATTTACTTTGTATTGAACTAAATTCCGACGTAGGCTAGAACCGAAAGGTGTGAAAGAATAAAACGCACTAGATTTTAAACTTTCAAAATCGCCGTTATGCGATTCTAAAAAGTAGAAAGTATCCAAAAGTAGCTGCGGTAGGCTTGAACTTTCTTAGTTTCCGGGAAACAACTGTAAATAAAATTGCAGTAAACTGGGGTAAAATTGAATGGTTTGCTTTACGAGGCAAGGCAATAATTCGCCATAAAATACAATGTAATGTACCTAATCTTAGGTGTACCAGACTTTACTCTTATCTTATTTCAAACCGTTTAAACATAGCGCCACGCACTTAGCAGAGATCCGATATGTCGATCGATCCGAATACTTTTCACGATCTAATTAAATTGAAAGGCAGAGCTCGGATAAGAGCGGAATGCGGTCGCTGTTGAAATATTGATTAAGCTTTCTGTTTTACTTCTCACTCGGCCAACGATGCATCTGTTATTGTACCATGTTGGCAAGCAAGCCTGTTTGCAAGCAGTTATCGTAGTCTACGTGGGAGTACGTTCTGGTATTAATTTCTTGAAGTACCCCATGTTGTAGGGTCTCGGGAAAACTTAACAACTTAGAAATTCCACAGTTCAGTCAGAGATGTGCGTGTTCTGTCCTGCTGATGGCGAACGTAACGGTTATTATAAAATATAAATCTTAGCGCTATAGTGTCCGCCACAGACATCATGTGACATTTTTTTCAAAGCACTGTTGTTCACATGTAATTGAAAGAACACACACGAGGAGACAAAATTATTGTGGGTCTGTTAAAACAACTTTCAGAACGTGATAATTCCTCTAAACACTAAGGTGTCGCGTGTTGCAACTTCGTTACCACCTACCCGGTTGACAGACTTGACACCTGCGCTTGCGACGCACACGACGTCCATGTTTACACAATCAATTCCATCTCAAACGGTATTTCCGATTATATTTGTGGAGAGTAATCAATTGACGACGTTATGATGATTTAAACCACAATAATGGGCTTTCAAGAGCGGTAAACGAACAGCATTGTGTACATGACTTTAATGTCATCCACACAATCGAAGGGTATCCGTTAAGCTCGCTCGGACGCAAGACTAAAAAAAACAAATCCTTCCATTACAATCGTTTACAGAGCACGCGCCAAGAAGCAGAAACCAGTATATCGATATACACTCTTTTATTGTAAGATGTGTTACTGATTGGGATCACTTTACACTGGCCTTCCCGAGATTACACGCGCAACCAAAAAAGACATCCAGGTAGCCCACTTTTTGTGGCTATTGTTGCTTAACGATCCGTTGAATAGTCGATCCACAGAACAGGTGGCGCTTTCAGATCACATCGTCACCTCTTCCTTTATTTTGCACTTTAGGAGTTCGACGAACGTATTATTCAAATGTTATTCGAGCGGCGTGAAAGCGATAACCCCGGGCGTGGACGGCATTTCTGATAAACTCGCGTGCCTAGATCTGTAGACGTCCTAGCAACAAAGGCTATCGACTAACGCAATCGAGGCGCCGACATCGGAGACGGATCGGCTCATTTACATTTGTATCGATGCGAAAGCGACACATGAGGAATCCGCGCTAACATTGATCAAACACCGGTATTGAATAACATTATGAGGCGGAGCCAGTAGGAGTAGCTATAGTGCCGGCATCTAGCGAATTCCTGAGATGTTCTAATCGTTATTGAGCACAAGCGACTTTAGAGTCGGTACGAATTTTCTCTTTACACATTCTAACCTGCTCACACGGTCTGTTTTGACAATTCTGACAAAGTAATCAGAAGTGAAGATTACCACTGATGGGCTCGTTCAAAAATCATGTGATCGATTTGGGGTGAGGGCACGGGGGTTCAGCAAAATACCACGACTGATAAAGATCGGCTTCATCATCATCATATCAGCCGAAAGACGTCCACTGCTGAACATAGGCCTCCCCCAAAGATTGCCACAATGACTGGTCCTGCGCTCCCGCATCCAGCGGACTCCAAGATCGGCTTACGTTCATCAAATATCACCAATGGGAGGGGGGGGTCAAAAATCGCTAAAATATAATCATTGATCACATTATATTTTAACAAGCCCATTCGGGATTTAGTTTCTTTCAAATTGATAAATTATTAAATATTTAATATATGGTGGCGTGGTGACTGCAGTAAGAGTAAATTTATTATCAAGTTGAAGATTGATGATTGACAGCAACGTCATCATAGTGGACACTCTGCTATGATTGCCAATCTGCCTGCCCAACGCAGCGATTACAGGCATTTAGCTCCTAATATGCCCACTTGTATGGGTATTAGGAGAAGCCCATGCCCAGAAGTGGACTGAGATAGGTTGATGTTGTGTTATTTATTTTTATCTAACTTTACACGTATTTGTCGCAGTACAGTTAGTTACCCTGGATCGCCTGGCGTTAGACTCTCGCGCAATAAGAACAAATGCCTGATGCTTATACACTTGTGTAGCCGCGAGTCTAAGAGAGAAAGAGCAATTTCCGAGGAAGTGTTCTCAACTGGTTACAAGCTATTTACGACCGCTATCATACCGCCAACGAATTATCGTTTGTTGCGAGTTTATCGTCGGAATTCGTAGATTGTACCGCTATTCGGATCGTTTTCGTATACACAATAAATGTTTAAACAATATTGGTTAAACATACTATAGGTTTGTGACTTTTTATCTTATTATATGATACACATCATGGTTTCACTGAAATTATCTATTTATTCTTGTGACAGACTGAAATACTTTAAGTATTGCAATGCTTTCTATGATAATCTAGATTATATGTATCAAGTACAATCAAAAATCTGGCTGCAGATACGAATACCGGACGAATAATGCCATGCGGTCGAGGTGTGGCATAAAGATTATTTGTTAGTGTATTGTATGTTGCATTGAAGAGAAATGCTGCGGTAGATGGTGCGATAGTGCAAAACGCTACTCGACCCAGAGCAGGCCTCTTATTCACATCGCTGCTCAGTCAAACCAGCGTATCTTTAACCTGGAGATTCATCACCTGTGCTTAATCAAAGAGCGCATTTGTACCGGTTCATCCGAGCTTTCGATCTGCGTAAACGCAGAGGGAACAAAGTCAGCGCATTCCGATGGAAATTGCCCGCAGCGAGATCGCTGGCGCCCCGGCTTGCTTAATTACAATTACGCACCGAGGACATACATTACTGGAGATAATTCAGCGCAATTAAAGGGTGAGTCGTGATCCGATAGCGATAACGAAACGCATACTATTTAGCATTCATGGAGCATCCCGTGATACGCAGCGATTCCAAGAGCCTTGTAAGGATTTGAGGCGTCAACGTTTATGGAAAAGTCACGCCTTGTAAATTGCCGAGAAGTACTTTACTACGAGGTTTGCATCTATTGGAATTTGATTATTAAATAGATGGTTTTGCTGATAATTAAAGCTTATGTTCTTCGCTGAACATGAAATAAGTTGATGACTTTTCATTAACCTTCTCTTGTCCTCGACTATCATTATGGTCGCAAATAGAAGGTACATAGAAGAAGTCGATGGATGAAGCTAATGAGCTTTTAATCCAAACATACAGGCACTATGAAAGTGGGGTTATTGATGTAAATACAAATCCGAACGAGATTGCGATAATCTTTAAAACGGTCCAATTCAAATCTGACAGGTGATAAATAGTCGGATAGCGGCATTGGAATGCCAACAAGGCCACAGACCAGCCTTGCCGTTTCCGCGTCCAATCAGCAACAAGCAAGAACCGGACTTAACAGCAAACATTATTAAAGTTATAAACTATTAGATAAAACGGGCCCCGACAGCGTGTGAATCGGCGGTGAAAGTCCGTCGCGGCGGCTTATTAACATCTCGGAATTTTGACTACAGCTGTAAAAGAATGATTAGAAATTACATCCAATCGTAGCCTGAACACTTAAACACGTTTCTGCATCCAGCCGAGTTCGCTCGATGAATCATTGTTTGTTTTCAAACGGGCGCTTCTGTTTTAAGAATTATCGCTACTGGAGCTATTTTAGGAAAGCTTTTATGTTAATCAAAGCTCGCACTCAAAAGGAATTATACATCACAATAATGCAGAAGTACAAGACGGACGAGGAAATTAAAGTTGTTCTAAAGATTCCGCTATAAATACGACCTGCTAGAAAATAGCTGATATTGATCGTACAGGAACAGCAATTTCAGTGCAAGAACTGTACAATCAAGCACTTGATCTAAATCGATTCGGAATAAGCGAAATGTTTCAGAAACCCCTTAATGAAATCAGGAGGACGTTGCTAGCCAAGCGGATTATCTCCCTCCAGATCGGGCCAGCGGTTTCGCGAACATTTCAATCGCGATGTACTCAAACCGGTCTCGAAGATACTTATCAATTTGAAGACTAAAGTACTGGAGACTTCTCTTTGCTGCTGAGCAAATCGGTTGTAGGCAATCGACGGATCGGGTTTTACGGGGTTCGATCAAGCGATCCTGAATCGCGATACTTTATGTAAAAAGTAAAAGAAATTTAATGAGGACTTACTTGAGCAAGACATTAAAGCGAAATTTACAAGGGCTCGTACACGATTCCATTTATTAAATCTAGATTAGTTTTTTGGACTTACATTGCCGTACTTTTAGTATTTGAAATGATGATATCGCACACCCTAGATCAGTATTAACTGAAAATTCACATATGTATCTACAAAGTTGTAAGATCTCGAATATATATACCCTTAGCAAAAATTCATGCATTTTGAGTTATACTGTTTTAATCTAGCTGTGCGATATCATTTTTGTAAAGTTAATCTAGTTTTTTTTTTTTTTCAAGACTTAATTATGTCGAAGCCCGGCTGGTTAACAGATTAGGGACGCAAATCAAGGAGCGTTAGCACCTCATTGAGCCGTGACTCGTGCCTGTGACGGATCGCCCCTCGGATTAACGTCTAAACAAGTCAGACGTCCTTCATGACAGATGCGGCCTGCCGCCATTAAACCTTGTTTTTATTTCACTCTGATTTCAATGATCCGTAACCAATGATCATAATTTTTGCGTAATTGGTGAGGGACATTTGCCTTCCACCTAACTTTTTGTTAATTTATAAAAAGGTCGGCAATTGCAACGGCTATAAATTTTATTAGAACATTAACTTCCCCGTGGTCGCTTTTGGTCATTCTTCGATAAAACCTTTTTAACATGCCCGTATACAGTGAAGATAAAAAGCACTTTCCTTTATCTTTCAGCATTTTATCCCAGACTTACGAAACGTCTCCGACTCATTAGTTGTTTTGTCTCTCTTCGACCTCGCTTCGTCCCGCTCGCTCTCGTCTCCGGGGGCCATTTATCAATTCCAAATAACATGCCGGGACCTTTTCTCTTCTGTTTATTTGTTTTTTATTTACCTTATCCTTCGGTGTTCCTTTTATACGGTCCTTTTTGAGTTGAAATTGATTGTAAAGCCGGCCTAATGGCAGCCGTTCTAATGTAAGATGCATTGATAAGCTTTCCTATGGATAATTAGTTAATGTTTTCTCAGACATGGTATAAACGTACGATCCAGAAATAAATAGGAACAATAAAGCGATAAAATTAATTGTTGATACGAGGCTCTAAGACAAACACTGTAAACTCGACAGCGGCATAGAATCACCGTTCAATAATAAACGTACGTGCACTGCAATTAATGAAAGCAATTTTGCGTGCAAAAGCCATTAAAGATCGCTATTAAAAGTTCCAATTTCCTCAGCGCGGGCTGGGTTATTAGCGAGCTGCCCCTTTTGACCGTCCCGAAACTTTTTGTTTCTCTTGGTTATTTATACATATATCGTCCGACTCAGAATCTTGACATAGTTGCTTGATTCAGGTCCTATTTTTTGGCCCGCAACAATTTCGATGCTTTTATCGAAGCGCCCAAATTCCTCGCAAGCTTTAAGTAAAACTTACTTAATTTATTTCAGTAATTCCCTAATTGCCGTTTAGAATTTGATTATTCTTGTTCGTTAAGGTCTGTGTTTTTATCTGGATTCTCGATCGATGTCCCACCGTCAGCGGCTGAGTAACTAATCATCCGAAAATTAGACTTATAAAAACGATTCCGTGAACGAAAGAGATATTCTTAAAGATGCTCGACCTCGAGGGGGGTCCCTCGAGGAAACGTTCTCGGTCCTCGAGAGCAAATAAAGCGGCGTCCCTCTGAAATTAATTTCGTTTTGTTTCATCGTCTGGAGCCGAAGCATTTACATTGAATGCGGTCGGAGGCTGGCTCGTATATTTATGTAGGGGCCCGTGGAGTATGACGTGCGCATTATTCATACACGATACACGGGCTATGTTTATTTTTGCCAGTTCATCGGCTCGTCGTCAACAGGTTCTGCTGCCGAAAGCTTTTTGTTAGGAACCATATTTATGATTTCACAATTTTTGATAAACGCTCTTGTAATGGGTTTTCGGTCCAGGTTTGTTCAACCAAGTGCTAAACGTACGTATTGGCTTTTCACTTGCTCAATAGTTGATATACAAATCATACAACATTCTTCGATGCCCTGATATTTAATTTCCACCGCCGACAAAACACTGACTAGACAATCTAACTAATCAAATAGTATTCGGAAAGCTATATTAAGCCTACCTATGCATTGAAGTCGACAGGGCAAATCCTTAGCCATGAATTTATGGACTTTTTTAAGACCTAAACTGGCATCCCATGATTGCCGTCATAAACAAGCACAGGCCTGTAATTTATTAGCTAGTTCTTGATCCCCATGAAAACTAACAGGCCAATCGCTTGCGCACATCATGCTGTAAATTCAACTAAAGCTATCAAATTTTATCGCAGTGTCAGACACCGTACTGACGAGTATCATGATTGGATTTGCAAACAAAACTTCCTCTAGCAATCGCACTAAACCTTTTAACTATCAATAAACCATCCTATTGTTAACTGAGAATTTTACAGCGTGGCAATTTCACCGTAACATTTTGCTGTCATCAATTCAAAATAGTGTTTTTGTAATGCTATGCGGTAAAGAGATTGTGCTATAAATAACAGGTATTCTTTCGATATCTATCGCATCCCAGGCCTGCAAATGACGTACTGTCTTAGTTGAAGTAAATATGAGCCCATTTTCGCTCCCACAGAGACTGTATGGATTATCGGAACATTTTGATTTGTTAGTGTCTTGCAATGCTATTATTACTGCAGTCAGTATAGTTCTCAGTATCAACTCGCCTACTAATCTTTTAACCAGCCATGTATACAGCTTTCCTGTCGAACTTAATAAAGAATGTCTGCGTTTTCGCAACTTGCAAATCAAATTCTGACCAATAATTTCTTATTTCCAGAACCAAAACCCGAGATCTCCGAAGGCGTCAGGTGTTACTGCAACACGGCGCAATGCGTGAGCACAGGGTACATGTGCAGGTCTACCCGTGGAGGCGGGTGTTACAGCGAGCTGCCGGCGCCGCGACGTCATCACGCCAGTCACGGATGTCTTCAGCATCTTGCCGATACGTAAGTTGCCAAATCATCTTGACATTCCTTTCTCTTTTATGCTGTGACATCCACACAATTCGATGTTCGGCCACATCGCCAATTTTAATCTAGTTTATGATTCAGATTCGGTCGGTATATGTACCTCCCGGATTAGGTTTCCTTTCATATCGAAGTGCTCGAACCGTAATCTCTTGAACAAATATTTTATTCTTTGTGCTCTAGTATACACCCGAAAGCAGGGCTGCCGTTCGGAAAAAGAGGTTTTAAAAGCGATCTTACCGACTTATAAGCTGATTCAAAGATAATGCCATAACAACAATGAACAAAAGGTACAGAAGATTTGTTTAAAAGATTAGGGTCCGTGCTGAAATTTTCGCTACACAACTAGCAAGACATTAATGGTACCGGAAATTACAATTATATAATACTTGAGCAGATATTAAATGCGAGAAACTGTTAGTATTGCGAAAGAAAACCTACAGGGGTCACGCTCGTAGTAGGATTTTCCGTAATAACTAAGAGTAAGAAATACGGAAACTTCTAAAATTCTTTACCTTACTATTAAATTAAATATCTAACATTTAAAGTATAATATATAAGTAATTATGATTGCTTAATAATAATGTGAAGCTTAATTTCCATTAATGACGCCGTAAAACGAAAACAATCATTAAATAATAAAATAAAACAGGAGTGTTGTAAAAGTACACGGGCTCTAATAATTTATGAAAGACAACGCCGACCATACATCAGTCAAGACTGTTGTAACTAAGACAGAAACTCCAAACAAGCTTACAAATAAATAACCTTTAGAAATATTTATAGTACTGCCACAGTTTTCATAATGATGTTTGCTTTAATGCATAATATATGAAAGCTTGTCGTAAACCGCCTTCAGAAACCTGTCTTCTCTATTGGTCTAATCGTCCTTCTGTATTACGACTTATTATTAACTAAGCCATATACTTAGACCTCATTCCAACTCTCATCGTAACTTACTGATTTTCATAATTAACTTTCTAAACATTTATATATCATGTATTTAATGTCTGCTACTCAATTCCTTCTCGTGCCGCCTAAAGATTGTATCATTCCTAATTATGTCGCAAAATTAAGCTGACTTAAAATAAAGACACTGGTGGTACGGTAGCTTTCCTAAATTTATAACGCTACATTTTGACTCTCTAATGTGTAATCGATTCTAATTTACACAAATTTTAACCGACAACTGTATTTTTATAGCGTCTTCATGATGATTTATTTTACAATCTAACCAGCTTAAACATTTCAAAGAGATGCCGTTAGTGCGTAATTTACACATTTTCTTCAATGCAACGTTATTTTTTATTCCATCATTTGATTTATTTCTTGACGCGTTTTCGTGACTAGTAACGTGATAATAATTAATATTAATTCGTTGATGTACACGAGAAATGCATTGTCATCGATCATGACTGCTAGATTATGAGTGCGCTCAATCAATTTGTCTTTCGGCGGTCCGAGCGACTAGCTTTCATCGCTGCTCGTTGTCAAGAAATGAGGTGTTGCTTCATTTGATCGAACACCATTGTTTCTGGCTAATCTATTAATTACATTGTTAGAAATATCGTTACATGTTTTCTTCATGTCCATTGTTTTGTAACATAAGGGTAATAAAGAAACATTCAACTTCATCAATCGAACTCGAATCAATTGCTTCTATCAGATTATCCTACTTCTCTGTTTTTATCTTAATAGGGCAAATCCTTGATTGTTTTGATCTCCTTCTCAAGAGATCTATATAAGTTTTTTCAATTAAACAGTTCACGTTCTTCCAATCTAGCAGAATAGTAATTTCGTTTTGGTTGAATTATTAATTACCCGCGCCGAAGAAGGCACAAAGGTTTTTATTTAACTTTTTATACTGAAATTACCCGCTTACTTGATTATCTTATTTGGTGAAACGCTCCTAAAAGACAAAGGCCACTTGTTTGTAAAAGTTACAGGGGCTTAAGGCCTTTTATTTCTAAATGAAAAAAGCGGCTGCCGTCCGTTCGGAACCTGTTTAGTTCTGACATTACTTACTATCTTACCGACCTGAGTCGTTGCTACTGAACATACCAGTATTGGTCTGATCTCTCTTGAAGCACAATTTCACTTTTCGCGTTCGAAAATTATACTGGTTCTTCGGAGTCGAACGATTTATAAGTTAAGAGTACTTTGAGAGTCCCAACTCCGGCGCATGCCCGCTTTTATTTGCTTTAAACATTTTTATACCTTTTTGGCAATCTCGGCCATTATCTCCGCTAACGATCAGCGGTCTTCGTTAACGTTTCGATTTTCAAATTGAAATTCTTGTGTATAATCGGCGCGTAAATGGCGAGCGGATTCTATGTATGGCTATTCAGAGCGTATAAAAGTGCGTATTAAGACAATTTAGATGTGGCATCGCAATAGGTTTCATTGCTTACAATAAACAATCACTTTAAAATTACAAACACTGTAGTTTGGAGAAAAAATCTTCCCGATTCGAGAATCGCAGAAAGCAATCAAAGGCTATTTTTTGTAGGATTGTCATTGTCACCCAGATATTTTTATAGGTATTTTAGTTTTCTCCTGTTACAATATTGAACCTAATTACCGTTTCATTTCTGTATCCGCAGCCCCATTATACATTACAAAGCCAGTCTTTTGAGAAGGCATCAAGATCGTTCCGCGGCCGATTATGTCATGTCCATGCTCCGGACGACCGTAATGTTTTAAATGGACGTAGACGTCCACTTGTTCTTGAGGCTTGGTGTAATGACCGTGTTTTATGTTATCGAGGTATTTTGAGAATGTATAAGGAATTCAGTTAATTTTAAGAGGAGTTTGTAAAATTCCTCTGATTTATTTTATGTGCTCTTTTATTCAAAGCGGTTTTATCAATTATTTAAAGATTGTCACTTCTTTAATCATGTATGTTTAATGGTTCAGAAATTTTATTTACCACGCTGACCGCATTTATAAATTCACTGAAGGAATCAGTAAAATACAAACAATAAAAGAACCAGAGCGTGTTGCGAATTCGTTACGCAAGAACGAAACGTACAGATTCTCTCACGCTTCCGATGATTAAATAAGAAGAGAATCAATATTTATGTACAAGTGGCAGATTTAAACGCAGGTCGGCGCCCGCGCAGCTGCGCTATCTGGGATCCCGACCTCTGCCTTATCGATGAACGAGGACAAAGATTCATACACAACTATGTACATTTACATACGTAACTACTTGAAAGGCTGAAGTGGCAAAGGGCTTTACGTCGAAGATCTTATGATAATATTGCCATAATTTGAAATAGGAGAATTAGGAGAGGTTGCTTTAACACGAGTAGTACAGGATGTGGACAAACATTTTGATATACTCGTATTCGATGATGTCGAAGTAATCTCGGTTAATCAATACAGCTAAAAAAGGTCGGTAGCTGCGCATGGCCGAACATTGTGAGAATCTAAGTACGAGCGGTCATACATATATTGGAGGACTTATGGGTAGTATGACAAATATTTATAGCCTTGCGATCATTTGAAAGTACATTTGTTTACAAACTGCTCTCTATAACCTCTTTACATTTGTCTGAGTCATTGGGCATTTTTTCTAATATCACGTGTTATAACGAGGATCTAGGTATTTTCAATATGTAGATTAGACGTTATCAATATTTTCACGGAAATTCATATCTCTATTATTACGTCTTTGTTCTCAGGTTCTAATCTAGATTGCATTGACTTTCTTTTTTACTTTAAATGTAACGCTATTTAATACAGCTTTTAATTGGCATTAAATGTGCGCCAATCTTATCTGCCGCGCTTTTTATTTATTTACGTTAAAGATACTTTCTTATCTACACGAATCGAGTGCTCTTAATGAGGCTTAATTATTTTTATTTTGCAAGTGAACCGACCGCTTTATCACTGTCGTTTAATACTTTTTGTCGCTGTTACTTTATTTAAGCGTAGTTAAGAGTATTTTAATCATTATTTTGCTATCAACAATTCAACATCTGCTTGATCGTAACTATTAATAGTTCTTTATACTCGCTGCTTAATGGAATATTAATTAATGTTAAAGAAAACGTACTTGTACCTTTCAATGAAATAACGATCTTTGCACGCAACAAATAAAACCACCACCCCGTTGCGTTTCTGTCGGCGATTTTTCACGATATTAAGCTGGAACAATCCTGCCCGACGTTCTCAGTCATGTTATGGAAAAAAAAACTTAATTCCTGCCTTTTTAATGTTTACTCATGCATCGTTTTATTCGTTTTTTACGTTGCATGTTCTCGGATGATTGGAGGCCGCAGGCTGCATTAGGGTTCTTTTTTTGGGGTCTCTCGAATTTATTTAATGTTCGCCTTGGTCATTTTGCTTTGGTATTTCGTTCGGACCAATTTGCCAATCAATGATGTGATCCATTTTAAATTAACTTTATTTAAATCTATAGATATTCTACCTTTAGTCTGTTACTCTTTTCCAAACACGAGAATGATAGAAAATTGACAGCAGAATACTTAAAGTAAGCATTTTAATAGTGTAGCAACACTTTGACAAGAACGCTTGTTAGTAGCGTAGGTTGTATATTTTTTATTTCTTAATGCCTAACTCATCTCGTTGTCAGTAATGTTTCAAACAAGTCCGACGTTTCGTTACAAAACCAAACCATTGTTTTTATGTCTATGTCATAAACATAAAACTAATTCAGTTCAAGTGACATGATCCATTTTAAATTAACTTTATTTAAATCTATAGATATTCTACCTTTAGTCTGTTACTCTTTTCCAAACACGAGAATAATAGAAAATTGACAGCAGAATACTTAAAGTAAGCATTTTAATAGTGTAGCAACACTTTGACATGAACGCTTGTTAGTAGCGTAGGTTGTATATTTTTTATTTCTTAATGCCTAACTCATCTCGTTGTCAGTAATGTTTCAAACAAGTCCGACGTTTCGTTACAAAACCAAACCATTGTTTTTATGTCTATGTCATAAACATAAAACTAATTCAGTTC
The DNA here is from genome assembly GCA_025490895.1 of Thaumatotibia leucotreta. Taxonomy (NCBI): domain Eukaryota; kingdom Metazoa; phylum Arthropoda; class Insecta; order Lepidoptera; family Tortricidae; genus Thaumatotibia; species Thaumatotibia leucotreta. The sequence continues at coordinate 77,387 of JALPQI010003387.1, forward strand.
AAGTGACATGACATAAGACAAGTCATTAAGCCTTGTAACATGCAAGGCAGGCAACCCGTCACTAATTATACATACATACAGTTCAGCCAACTAAATTGATTTTTTATTCGTCTAGTCATTTTGGAGGTCCTTTCGATGATGAAAAACTAAAATATCAACTAGTAGAGCAAAACAAAGATGACTGCAAAATGATGTAAGTACTATTATTATGATGTTACTGATTACATTTAGGTACCTAAATGCATCATATAGAATGGATTAATGATTTATATTTGCACTTACTGTTTTATATAAATACCTTATAGTCTTCAATTATTAGGTACCTAGCCGTTTTTGTGATAGAAATGCATTGGTTATGGTTGATTTTTATTTATTTGTATTACCAATGGATTCTAATAAACAAAAATATAACTTGAATGAAAAAGTAACCGTATCGTAAAGTAATGCATATTTTAAAAGAGTATTTCAAGCCTATTGGCAGAATATACTTGAAATTCGAATTTCCAATCGACTTTTTTGTCCTCAAAAAAAAAACATTCCTTTGAAAAGTCACGTCTCAATGCGGCCGGCCCATTGTCTTCTTTATTTGTTCTTATCTTCCATTTCAAAAACATTTGCCTCCCTAGTGAGGTTTTGGTTACTTCCGACTTTCTAGTTTTGAGGTCCATTGTATCTCTGAAGATGATCTTATACTTGATTAATTGTTCTTTGGAATCTGTTGTTGATTAAAAGTTTAGGTCGGTATGTGGTTTTCTTGTACCGATAAGGGTTTGTATGAAGGACGTGGATTTTTGTCATATCGTAGTTTTGTGATTTGTTATTGTAGAATTCTGTAGTGTATATTGGTTTCAAATAAGTTGTTCAATATGATATAAGGCGTAATGTAGATAAAGTAATTCACTTATCGCCTTAAAATTCTAAAATGTTCGAAGTTAGATTGGCCAAAATAAAATTTCTTGTTAATAAGTAATGTAATAATAATACTAATGATTTATCATTATTAGATGACATACTGATAAATCGAGAAAATGATGACGAGTTTATTTATTTTCTTGAATGGACGGAAGACATCGACTCATCTTCGCCATAGTTATCTGAAATATTCCAATAGTTTCAACAAAGAAACAGCGAAGCCGCGGTTCCCACAAGAAATATACCGATTTTTCTGATCTTTGAATTTTGAATCTACCTTTATTTATGATTGACTATATCATATTATTATTTACATTTGTTCTATTTATAACAAGCTTTATGTCGTGTAGCTTAAAATCTATAGTTGTAACGTAAGCCTATGAATTATAATAATCATTGATAAACGCATGTAACGTCTCTATTTTAATAAGACAACAAAATCCTTGTACTTTGTACTTACCTGTGTAAATAAATGAATACAAAACATTCAAAACAATGCAAAAACGGTGATAAACAATGATCATGTAACTCGTGTAAGTGCTATACTTTATAAATATTTAACACTAACTCAAAGCAATATCAGAACTAAATGAAAAACCTGAACCGGTAGGTGCTTTTTGAATTCTGCAGTAAAAGGGTAAAATTGCTTCGTATTATTGTCTCACTTATGTTGTTTTATTACTGGGACAAAAGATTTTGACAGTCGCTACGGTAACGCATACCAATTGACCATTTCGTTCGCAAACCACTCACGGACTGAGTTCTCACGCTTATGTAAATAAATTAACCAATTTCGACACTTAACATAAACCATTGTTCTGTTTTTCGTTACGTTTTCTTGCCTTCAACCTTATTTTGAACACTAGTAAGGTTATTTTTAACCATAAAAGTTGAATTACCAAAAACGTAACTGCAGATAATTATTGTAATCGTTTTTGCTTTGAGTGTTTTTTCACTAAGTCATCTTCGACATCTCCGTCAACGTTTAAATGACTATAATTATCATTGGCTTTAGGTATATTTTGGTCTTTTTAATGGCTGTCTCAATTGTCTTTTGGGTGGTTGCCCTGCGGTATTACATGGTTAGAGGACGGTTTTCTGTCATTCTCATTGATATCATAATTACGGCTGAGGCCTGAGCGTAACAACATTATAATATTTATGTTATGTCACTCTTGGCCTTAAGTGGGATTTTCTGTGGAAAATAATGGCCAAAGAAAGACGTAAACATTTTTACATGTCACAGTCTGTAATTCATAAACCTCCAAATAGCTAATTTAAACACAAACGTTGTAGTCATTTAACGAATTCACCGCCCTATTTCTGTGACGTCCTATTATGTCTTACCCGTCCCATGTTATATCTATACCTACAATTCACACACAAAGTCTTCAGAATTTCGTGCTGACGGAACGAGAGTATCAGCACCGTCTGCATTCGGCCTCAGCCCAAGAAACCCTGGAGAAACCCTCTGGTCTGATTCCTCTGGAGAAATCCTCCGAACCTCCTCAGAACCGTTTTTCGTATTAATAGTCCACCTTCTCATTTCCAGGGCCGAAGAAGCGGTCTCCCGCTGCCAGAACTCCCCTTCAGCAGACAGCCGCCCACCTTCCAGGGAACACTCGCTGCTGCTGTGCTGCTTCAGTGATCTCTGCAACCACGAGGACAGCCCGTTGTCGAGGGCCAGGCTCAATCTCACCCATGATGCAGGTAACTTCAAACACATCAGCAGACCCAGCCAAGATGTCATTCTGTACGTTTACGATAAGTGAACTCCAACCCCAACTCTTCCTGCGGGTGTCGTAAGAATCGACTAAGGGATTAAAGTGTCACTGACCATTCTACAAGATTGATGACGGGCAGCAGCGTGATCATAGTGGACACGTTACTGTGATCGCCAATCCGCTTGCCCAGCGTGGCGATTATGGGCATTTACCTCCTAATGCGTCTATACGCATAGTTAATAGGAGAGGCCTACGTCCAGCAGTGGACTAACATAGGCTGATGATGACGATAAGTGAAAAGTAATGAATGTATGAGAATGACACATTGGTACGAAGATTCACGTGACCATTTAGGCTTAAAGAACTTTATTACATTTCACTTCAGAGAAACTTAATTAAATGAACATTAGGTAATAATAAATATCATTTCCATGTCCATACATTATTATGGTCACATGACTTATCGCTTCTCGTATACGATTGCAGAATGAGATCTTGGCCAGGGCTGCAGATATTTGAAAATAATTGTCTTCTATTTTACTTTGGGCGCGAGCATTGTTGGCTGTCAGTCACTCTAACTAAAGGGTAATTGTTAGAGACTCGAAATTTACGTTATCCGAAGTTCGCGGTAGACCTTCTGTTGAGAATAGGACACTTTATCTCTCCCGCATAACAAGTGACGTAAGCCTATAAAATTGACTCAACCATCAGTTTACATTAAACCAATCTTTGTTCGTGGAAACTGAAACTTCTGCGATCCACTGGAATAGCGATAGCAGCTCGGCTTTGTTTTCGTTCAGAATGTTCAGAGTTATTGCAGTATGTTATATTTCCGTTATCATAATATTTTCATTTAATAACTGATGATGGGGTAATCATAATAATAGTTCGCTTAACGCTTGTTTCATGTGATCAGTTTCTCTTATACAGTCTGTAATGGTACTTTTAATTAAAATTGACACTAGAAGTGATATTTGTCTATTTCCCCATTGTTTATTTAATGAATTTGCCTTAGTACAATTAAACGGGCAATATGGACAGAAAAAGGGGCATATTATAATCTTGATTTGAGGAATCATGTCAAAAAGGTCTATTATTTCCGTAAGTTCTCTTACGGAAATAATTGACCTTTTTGACATCAAAAGCCTTTTGAAAAGACACTCCTCATTTTATCTGCTGGCAGTAGGGACGGTTAGCCAAAAATATAGTCTACCACTTTTCGACTTTATTACGCCGGATTAGTTTCGAAAAGTGGTAAACGTAAAGCATATTTTTAACTTAAAGTAGGTACATTGCCACCAAATAACCAGGCATAAGCGTATTGGCTGTAAACATGTCTTTTAAGCTATAGCAGCTATAGCTATTGATTTCAAACTCTCGTTAAAGCATTTATTTAGCTTATAAGATGATTTCTACTTATACTTGTATATAGGTATCTTAGTATATGTTGTTGTTGTTGTATTCTAGCCATTTTTTCCGCAACTCGACATCAAACATGCCTATTTTGCGTGGTCCCAACGCTGGCCCAGTACTTGTTGGGGACTTCACATACACCCTTGAATTTCTTCGCAGGTGTATGCAGGTTTCCTCACGATGTTTTCCTTCACCGTAAAGCACTCGTGAATATCAAATAATATTTCGTACATAAGTTTTTGAAAAACTCATTGGTACAAGCCGGGGTCGAACCCACGATCGCTGCGTTGCAGCCGTGCGTTTTACCACTCAACCACAAGCGCTTATTAAGATAAGCAAATGGTAAGCCATTTTAGTATATACATACACTATAGCCTACTGCTTAGTTTGAGCTTAGAGGTAGATTGATCTGAGTGACAACTCAGATCAAGTCTGAGTGACGCTGACTATTTACTTATTACAAAGAATTCTTCAATTCAGTGGCCTCAAACACAAGCCGGTAGAAACGCTCAATATCAATAAAGGAATATAAAGCAGGCACACAAGGCAGCATTGAAACTCGGCTTCCTATAATTACGGCCGGCCTGCGTACACGCATCAGATATAATTGCCTCGCGCTATTCACAACAGTCTGTGTTCAGCTGTCTAGTTTCTATAATTTAACTTGTGGGCGCTTTATCTACAAACACGCATACAATTTGTGGTTATTTGTTATGTGTTAATTGTTTCATCCGTAAGACAATAATAGTTTTAAATTTTGTACCAGCCTATTATCGTAAAACAGTTATCATATGTTATAGACATCGCTCCTAATACTCAATCCTTTATTTTAATAGGTACTCGTGCTTAATATAAAATTAAACACGGAATGCAATTTATGATAGTTTCGAAAATTGATAAGCTCAACATTTTCTGATATTTTTTTAATAATCAGCTCTTGTACAGCTTGGGTAAAATACTTAAACATTGTAAAAACGTGATAAATATTGAGATGTGCTTTTACCGGTAAATCTCTCAAGTCTCCCAATATTATCAATTTGAGAATAAATCGTCGCCATACAGTATTGAGAAAATGACCGACAACGTCACCTTTATAGTTCAAATATTTATTTTTTTATGTAAATACCAAATTTATTCCCCAAAAATCCATAGACCAGACTTATACTGGTTTTACATTGCTACACACTTGGCTATTGCAACGAGCATCGCCGCGTGCGCCGGTATCATGGAATTAGAGGGCTTCAGTAATTTCATAGTCAGGTGCTCGCGTTATTGTACTACAATGTAGCCGGTGCAGACATGTCTGTCAGGCATATGCCGTGGGTATAGTCACGATAAACCTATACTTTGCCACTTGCATGTTCTGTCCGCGTACTATGGTTATGTTCACTCTTTTTCATTATATGGCGTTCTACTCTGGGGACAAAGTATACGAACTAATACTCTTTTACATACACGTAAATGTTCCGTTTGAATAATTGGCATATCTCATATTATATATCTATTTGCTTGTTAGAAAGTGGTGTAAAATATATGTTACATAAGTTACCTAAAACATGTAAGTAGTAACAGTGCGAATATGTTAAATGTAATATTTTCAACATATATATGCCTTGATTGAATACTTCATTTATTATCTACTTTAATATTCATATTGCATTATATGAATTACGGGTTCGTGGTAGGTAGGTACCCACCTGTTTTCGCCACATCGCTTGAATTCGTTTGCACCTGTTACTAAAGTGAATACCTATAAAATATACAATGGTATCGGGTACTTAAAAGCAGTTCAATTAAATTGTTGGCAAGTTATCAGCCGATCGCAATTATTGATTCCGAGGTACCTAATTATAATTCATCTGTAATGACAGGATGATCGTTTCGAAACCGTTTTTGCTTTGGATGTAATTATTATAATTGCATTGACAATGAACCGAAATAAAGGATAATATCATTCTTGTGCGGAAGTAACCGAGTTTCCGTAGGGTTCCATGAAATAACAGTGGTCAGAATAGACGAAAATAAAAAAAAACTTAGGGCGATGCTCGTTGCAATAGCCAAGTGTGTAGCAATGTAAAACCAGTATAAGTCTGGTCTACCAACACTAACTGGAACACTATATAACTTAAGAACCATGTTATAATGACTACGTACTTAGTATTAAAATACTCGGCTGTTTCTTAAAACGGTAGCACAGCAGATAAAACAGTAGCCGGAATATCATTTAAAACAATCGTTATCACCCTGATAGTGTTTAAGCAACATTCACAACATTAAATACAACACGTTAATAAAACACAACTATCATAAACACGCAAAGAGAAATGGACCTTATTTACAAACGCCTAACAAGTCTTCTTGAAAATGTTGATTGACCGCCACAAATGCTTGCAAATGCTTTCTAAGAAACTGCATCCATAGACGAATATAAAACTAAACGAAAAAGTCTTACATCGAGGTATTTCTACTTAGAAACGTCGAGCTGACTTCAACCCTTATCATCATACCACCAGTAAACGGTATTTAAATTAACATATTATACCTATACGTGTTAGCAAGTATAGGTACGGGTCGCCTGATGCAAATCCAGAGGTGCCAACATGCGCTTCGCCGACCCTTTAAACACAGGAGGATGTCAATAGCTGATGCTGACGGTTAAGTTTAGTGGGTCGTTGACTGTTATGTGGGGTCAGGGTCTCATTATCTGCAAGGTGTTCTTCGGTGATCGTACTTCTCTTATAGACATGTAGTTTAAACTTAAACCACTAAAGGGGTCCTGAACTGTCGTGTCTATCGCACCAGCAAAACCTGAAGTAGAGTCATCGCGGACAGAGCCAGTATCAAAGCAATTGTCTTACGGACAGATGGTTTAAATAAATCGTTAGTAGACACATTTTGACGGAGGAAAAGCGCACCAGCAAAACCTGAAGTAGAGTCATCGCGGACAGAGCCAGTATCAAAGCAATTGTCTTACGGACAGATGGTTTAAATAAATCGTTAGTAGACACATTTTGACGGAGGAAAAGCGCACCAGCAAAACCTGAAGTAGAGTCATCGCGGACAGAGCCAGTATCAAAGCAATTGTCTTACGGACAGATGGTTTAAATAAATCGTTAGTAGACACATTTTGACGGAGGAAAAGCGTTCAAAAGGTTAAATACGTTAGTTCAACTTATTAAGAATCTTAACCGTCAAACACAGGCCATTATTAAGGATAGCCAGGGAAAGATATTTAGAGCCGTCCTGTATGTTACCACCACAACAATTGCATTCTTTATGCCAATTGATATCGCTCATTGTTCGATAACACAGTTAATTAAAGATGTGTGCCTCTTTAAAGTGTCCCTTTCTACTGTATGTCCCATTCTTGACTTATACAACATATTACTTGGTACAATCAATAAGATATAGCAAGATTTTTTTAGGGAGAGGATATAGCTCCTGATCAATTTATATAGCAAAGATCGCCAGTGTTAAAAAAATATACCTACATATTTTTAGTGATCGGAACTTTGGGTACAAATTGAGGCTTGTCAAGTGGGCAGGAAAGAACCATAAAATATACATATCTACACACCCAAACATTTTAAGTTCAAGATTCCGAGATAGGCATTAAATTTTAATACAGATTTTTCGATATTCGTATGTTTCGTGGCTAAGTGTTCCCATATATCAATTTTCAATATTTTGTTAAACATTTGCACCCATAGTTTCGACCACTTTTTATGCGGCTTGTTTCGAAAGAATTCATATTTCTGTCCTATTATGCATGTAGGTACTTGACGTTTTAATGAAGTCGTAAATCATAAATCGCAGAAAGGCTAATGAAGCTATATTTGATCCAGATCGATTATCCCATACTCGACACGTAATGTGATTAATGTACCATTCTAGTCGTCGGCTAACAGCGTTCTTCTTTCCACTTTGGTATTGGTTTTATCGAAAATTACAGGGGAAGCGAGTTTTTTAACGAATATTTCGTACTCTTAAGTTAGTCTAGAAACTCGAATCTAGGAAGTTACGCGACTATTGAGATGAGGGTATCCATGTGATGTGACTTTTTTCTAAGCATTCATTAGAAAAAATAATATTATTATAGTTAGATGTACTTACACAGGGCCCAACCGGGTATAGTTCTCGTTCGTTTCGATAGACGCGTGGATATGTCAAAAGCAACCTGTAATGACAAATACGAAGCGAAGCACGCGTATCCGTGAATCAAACATTCTAAACAGGACTCAGAAACATCTATAAAATATATCCTTATCCCATATCCTTAAAATAATTATCTTTTCCCGCCACTTCTAACATGGAGCAAATGTAAATGCATTGTGCCTAGCGATGCGATAATGGCACGTGCTCATTTGCGATTACAAAGCGCTTTGCAAATCGCTTTGGTCGTCCCCTTCATTATACCCCTTTGTCCATTATCGCCGCATCAGACTCCTGCGCAAGTGCGCAATAATCACTGGCTGATCGAGTATTTCAATTAGGGTTACACCAGTTACATTCAAGTGTATGGATATTAGGTTGTGAAAGGAACCCAATGGCACTGTGTTTAGTAAGAAGATTATTGAGAACTTGAAGAATTATTTTTGAGAATCAATACCGCATACGGCCATACAGGGTGTTCTAGTCCAGCTTGGCCAGTTACAAGACGAATTTTCAGCCTCTGTAGCCTAGTTGGTAGTGACCCTGCCTACGAAGCTGGAGGTTCCGGGTTCGAATCCCGGCGAGGGCATTCTTTGTGTATTTATTTATCACAAATGTTTGTTCCTTGGTCATGGCTGTGTATGTATCTAAGTATCTATACGTATCTATCTATTATAGGGCTACCGGTATCCGTGTTACCCGCAGACACGTGTACACGAATCCTTAGCACCGGCGGTACTAAGAACCCGAACGACACGAAACGCCAAGAAACGTTTCCAACTTAGAAACGTTTCCAAGCGCGGGTCCGCGGATCTACTTAGAAACTTTTCCAAGCTTGAGTCTTGCGGATCCATTACAATTGAATATTCGAAAAACCTATGTTTTTGTTAGTAAAAAGTTTGAAACAAAAAAATACCTACCGAAAAATTCGCAGTTTTTTACGAATTACGCAGCTAGAAATTTTCTTTGTTGCAGGTTAAATGCGGTTCAATACTTTGTTCAAATATAAAATCGTACCTATATTTTAGATTGCCACTGCCACTACACATTGAGGGCGGATCAGACACAGGTACTCGGGTATCCGTGTCTTAATTACACGGTTCCTAATTAAACGTTTCCAACGGGTAAGAAACCCGTTTCCCGGTAGCAAAGAAACGGGTACACGGAAACGGGTACACGAAACCCGGACACGACCGAGAGCCCTATTATATATATCGTCGCCTGGTACCCACAACACAAGCCTTAATTGAGCTTACCGTGGGACTAGGTTGATTTGTGTAAGATGTACCAAGATATTTATTATTTATTATTATTATTATTTATAATTAAAAAAATCGAAGACAATATTACTCAGATTAACTTAATCTTACAGCTAGCGCTATAATGGATACTAACAGACTAAATAAATACCTACATACTTACACATGCAGATACAACCTCAGGATATATATCCGTCGTAAAAAAGATAACTATACTCTGGCTAAGCGACAAATTCAAGATTTTTATTAGCAGCCAACTCTTTGCGCCAATTTTTTTTAATTTGCCGCCTATTGTACTAATAAGCTGGTTGGCCAGAGAGAGTATACCCGTTATTAATTGTATCCACACTAACTTGATCCTATTGTCTATTCCAGAAGGCAACACAATAGCCAGTGACTGCGGGGCGAGCTACAACAGCGAAGTCTGGTTCAAGGCTGCCACCATAGCGGTCCCAGTGTGCGGCGCCATCATCTTGTTCCTCCTGGTAGCTGTGGCAGTGAGACTGCTAAAGGCAGACGCCTTGCTGCATGCTGATAGGAAGCTCAGGTAAAATTCTTTATTCCTCTTAAAATTCTGGTCAAAGACTTCATACTGCAAATAGTAACCTGATTATGATTAATCCTTCCAATGACTTTTGTATGTGTACTTTGTAATCTGTAATTACAAAGAACAGAGTTGGGCAAAAAGTATCTGATTACTCCTGCCAATCGAAAGGAGTAATCGCAACTGTGCTGCAGAAGCCACTGAGGTTACAATGACTAGCAAAAGTCAATTACCATAGCTGTACCAATGTAATTATGGTGTTTCTGCTTGTCAGATGTAAGACTGCTGGAGGTAGACACCATGAGTATAGGAAGCTCAGCATTCAGTTCAAGGAGCTAAAACATAAACGTGCTTTGAATGTCCATTGAAGTGCACGCTACGCTCTCGACCTCGAGGTTTCATTGTTTACTTCTTACTCCATTGCATTGCCTATTATGCCCCACAGTTTGTGGGAACGTTGATCAAAACTTTAATTCTTAGCCGGATCACTCTGCGCTGCAATCAGATATACAAAAATATTCTGCAACATCCATTATTGCACTCATTCCGGACGAAGTACTACTAGCTACTATTTTATACTTGCGTTGTTTACTCCTTTTTATCCCCTTAACCTTAACCTTAACTTTAGTTCCGTATGAAACCCTGTATTATCAAACCGCGATCCGAAGTAAATTTGAAAGTAGGTACTGTTGACACAACATTAACAAAAAATAATCTATTGTCTGGAAGTCTCTGGACTTAAAACTATGAATATATCCTAGATTTATTTATACACTGTTGTTACAACAGTACTTTCAAATTTACTTCTGATCGCGATTTGATAATACGTTAGCATTCACCTGTACGCTTAGCACATGATTGGTATGTCAGTATGTCGCCGCGAGATAGATTTTCCATCTTTTACCAACTTTATGAATAATAGAGGGATCGATAGTCTATCTCGCGGCGAAATATTGTCGCACTGATCCTGTGCTAAGCCTACTGAAAGACTCCTAGCTATCCGGAAAACTAAGCTGATATTAACCTTTCCAGGGGCGGCTACTCATCACCCCTAGCCCAACACTCTGATGACGTCAAGAAGGTGTGGGTGGGGAACTCCTCCCCCCTCCTGGTGACGCCGGGGGGGTGCCTCGTGGCGGTGGAACGAGCCCAGTTGGTGGACATGCCGCAACCCATCTGTGATATACAGCGATAGGCGTTGATCTCTATCTGGTAGATATGGATAATTTGCTAGTTGAATCACGTCGATAGCTGTGACATTGCTTATCATCAGGGCCCGTCATTTTCATGCCGATGATCAATTTGACGTCACGCTCCATTTAGGGTGATCCCAAATAGTTTTATTATTCATGAATAATCATTTGTTGTCAATCATTTTAATTATGTACAAATGACTTCAAAAGTTGTATATTTACTTGCGATATAAATGCTACCTACTTGATACGTGCTTTACGTTAAAGAGAAATTCTGTTTTCTTTATAATTATTGAAATGTGTTAACAATATCATTTAATAAAATGTATGTATTAAAACAAATCAAATAATTTTATTTATGTTTCACGTATCAAGTAGGTATTCTTATTTCACGTGTAAATAAACTACTTTTGAAGTTATTTGTACATGTTTAAAATGATTGACGACGAATGATTAATAATGAACAGTAAAACTATTTCACCCTAAATGGAACGTGACGTCAAATGGATATCATCAGCATGAAAATTACGGGCCCTGCTTATCATAAACAACGCTATACTCCAAAATAAAACTTGCTTATAATTTGAATTCTACTGCTTCATTATTAGAATTGAAACGACACTGTAGCATCTATAAAGGCAGCGTTATTCATGATAAGCATCGAAATATCAGGATGAGATGCCAATCGTGAACGAGACACAACTCGGTCATTGTCAAAATATTAATGTTCTAGATCTAATTACCGTAGCCGATTTTTTTCAATGGAATTTCAGTTCTAATATTCCTATTAACATGTCACTTTTTTCAGTGTCAAAAAACTGACACGGTAATTTGAAATAAGCTTTAAATTTTAAGAATGGCCGAATTTTCTTTATCGTACTAACCGATGTGCAATCTTTACCGGCGGGTACTGTATTAAAGCCATACCCGAATCAGTAGGCTTAGCACAGGATTAGTGCGACAATATGTCGCCGCGAGATAGACTATCCATCCCTCTTTTATTCATATAGTTAGTAAAAGATGGAAAATCTATCTCGCGGCGACGTACTGACATACCAATCATGTGCTAAACACAATGGAGGGCTACAAAACCACGAGCGATTTGTTGCCTCCCTGTCATACTTAGGTATTAATTTGTAAGTTAAACAGAGAGGGAACAATTCGATCGTAGTTTGCGGTAAGCTTTCAGGGGAGCTACCAGTTTAGGTTTGACTTGAGAGTTTTTGATAGTTATCCTATGGAATTGAAATATAGCGATTCAAGATTACATCCTAAACTAAATCGCATTATTAGATCAGGGTATCGCGTATCCTCCCAGCATGCTTAGCCAAGTTGCCAATCACTAACGCTTAGGCGTATCGTAGTTTTCCCTCTCTATCACTCTTTCATATTACTGCGACAAAGACAGTTAGCTGCCTTTCGTTTACGAATTCACGATTAAGCGTTAGCGATTGGCAACTTAGCTAAGCACCCAGGTCTTTAAAAGTTTAGAATACAAAGAAGTCTTTCAACTAGCTAAATTACTCCATGTCTAACACTTAGAACGCCGTACGCACTAGGGCTGGCAGAGAGACTATAGGTTCCATACTAAAAAAACAAGTTCTAGTGTGTAGCTTTATAGTACTCGGTTGTATAGAATAAGGGAGCCCATGGGTCGTGCCGTTACATTGGATTATGGTCTGAGTGGATCTGGAAAACGTCTAAAATCTAGGAATTCATTAATACCCGAAGTGTACACATTGGAGTTATAAAATTTTACATAACATCATCTTTCTCCTTTCGACTTGCTAGTGTTCTATTTCTATAATATTGGCCTTGTCACACTCTGTTTTATAAGGTTATATAACAGAAATAATATCCAATGTATGAGGAACATTAAGTCAGAAATTGACTACAAAAAATGCCTTATCACAGCAAGCACTTTTTCGCGTCTTGATTTTGCGCCTTTTCATTTTCTCATCCTACTTCGGATTGGCATTTTGATTCGTGATGGGCACTTAGGAGCACACATATTATTATAACCATATATAGCTTAAAATTTACATAGTAGTTCTATCTCATGTAAGCAAAACTTCAGGTTTTTAAGATGTCTTTCTAGTATAATTAAACGGTTAAACTCATGTGTAAAGTACGCGCTGCGCTCGCGAGTCGCTTAACCGTTTAATTATATTTATAGTTATTATGTCTCACAAAAGTTTACATAAAGTGTTTATCTAGTATCTCATCTATAACAGTTAAGACATGATTTCCACTCCACATGAATTGATCTCAAAAAGTATACACTTACGGAAACGGCACGGCCTGACGACATACCAAAACAACAGTGTATATATATCTTGTAATATCTATATATGCGCTTTGTGTTCCTTTAATATAGTGTATACCTATATGTACCCTTTTAGGTTAATTGGACCATCCAGGCTTGTTAGACTTTTCTATTCTTGAAATTCTCTATATTTTTTTGTGGATTTTCTGTTCTGTGCACCTAAATGTTTTCGTTGTTTTATGACTGTAAAAATTAGTAATTTTTCTCATGATGTAAAAATCAAAAAATGCGGGTAGGAGGGCGAAGAAAGCGTTTAGCGTGTTGTGATTGGTCGATTCAATGATAAGTTTTTGAATGGACCAATCAAAGACGATGGCTGCTGACTGATATACCTTTACCTATAGGTTGAGCTCTATGATTGGTCGACTATGCGACGTTTAAGTTCGTTTGTCTTCGTTTCAAATCGTTAATTTTAAAGTGGTTATTAAACGATGTTGTGTCGTGTGCACTGATCTTAGTGTTGCAACATTTATCGACGTAAATGATTTAGGTAGTTTATGATATTCTCTCTTTTACCGTTTATCGTTCTATGTGTCACATTCGCACTTCTATATCCTTTCGAACGTGACAACAACGACGAAAACGATAAATATTGACCATTATAAGCCACTACAGATTAAAATTAGGTACCTAATATAATAATTTTCTTATACTTACAAGGCTGGATGGTTCTAAATACTATCGACTGACTTTCCTTAAGAATTGTGTGAAGCGTGAGGTACGGCGGGCTGCAAATTGCGTACCCAGTTTAAAAATATATTTATAAATCGGTTATGCAATTCTGCAGCTGATAGTATGTATCCAGTTACCGATAATAGACAATCTACGTTCAATGCAATTCCATTTCTGTTTTGATTTACGGAAATATTTAAATAAGGTAACTATGCCAATGTTTGACATCCCGTTTGTATTAATTTAATTGAAATTACTATGTTAAAAGAATAAATCTATACGCGCGATAGTTTTTCCGTAAAATGTACCACAAAAGCGCACCGGCTGTGGGAATAAATATTTCCGTAAAACTTGCAATTATCTTTGATATGTTCAAAATGTGAATTTTTACATGTCGAATTTCGATTATATGTTATTTCTTAAACCATACATACTTTTGCATGCATTTCCTTTCCCATGTACATGACTGTATTGTATGATGTGTAAATATAGTATATGTTAAGTTGTTACCTGTTACCTATATTATAATCACAATGAATTATGTAAGGTGTTTCTGAGAGTCGAATCCATTTGGAGTTTGCTAGTCTTTATTTATCTGATTTTTGCATTCATATGCGATTTTATACTTTATATTAACTCCTAATGGATTTAGCTTGTGGTCGAATAAATGCAATACCTTTTAGGTTTAAAAACACACATTATTTAAGTCCAGTGTGAATTTAAATTTATACATATGTTTAAGAATTATATCATATTTAATTGTAAATAAAATTTGTGATTTTTAAGATTATAGCACATGACAACATTATGATAAATATAAATCAATCTTGCCCTATTGGCGTTTGTCAATACAGTGACATTTAAAAATAGAAATTGTTGTAATATCAAATTGTATGTAGCAAACTTTAAGCTAAAAATTCATTTAAAGTCAGACCACATTATAGAATGACATTCTATATGCTCGATAGTTAATTTACTTGGAAGAGTTTTGTGGTCCTGCTTTTCTAGTAATTTCAATAGTCAGCAACACTAGATTTCCCCATATTTAATTTCTATGACATATATAATTAGCAATTTCACTACACGTAGTGTAAACAGGGAACAGTTACAGAATAGATGATTTTATCATTTACCCTCTGCAACTGACGTACCACAGACGTATTTTCAACTTTATGGTGTTGATAATAAGACACCTGTCACGTTACCGACAGTGGCAGAGGGTTAAATTAAATACTTATATTAAATAAGGTAAAAGTAAGAATGATCGTCACTAACCTTTCAATCAACACGGCTTTCAATCGTATGTTAGTATTGTCGTTTATTGAGTACTAAGGTGTCGATCATTGGTACGTTTACCTTGTCTTTCAAAATTTAGTAATTTAAAAATATTATTCGTTTAAATTTTTTCCATGCTATTTCAAATACCCACACCCCCTTATTCATAAACGTCACCTAAGTTAATGAGTAGCTAAGTATTGTTTATCCCTTTACTCTCTTATAGACATATTGATAAAACTGAAAGGGACAAACAATACTTAGCAGGTTGCTAGGTTAAGGGATGTTTATGAATAAGAGGGTTAGACTACAGCCTATGTCAATGTAAAATTCTCAATTATATGTCATAATGCCACTGCGAGCGGAGCGGAGTCATTAATGGGTCCGTTTAACTTACACCGCTGGTGTGACTTACAGCCGTCAAATTCATACTAGCACTTGGCCAGCGATGAACGTGAAACGGAGCCATTAATGAGTCCGTTCCGCTCGCAGTAGAAGGCGGGCATTAACACGTTCGCCTCCGGTACTGTTTCACTAAGTGCCTATACTAGGCCGATCAAAATTATCTGATAGAAATCCTATGCCAGTGACACGCATGTGTGACCGAAAATATTGTACTCCTATGCCGGCGACACAGCACTTGTGTCAAAAACGTTCATATTTCTATGCCACTGGTATAGGAGTGAGAACTTGATTAATGCTAGTGGCATAAGAATAAGATTACTTTGATCACGTATGTGTGTCACTGGCATAGGAGTAAAATTTTTTCGGTCACATATGCGTGTCACCGGCGTCGAACGTATTAAGGTCGGGCTCCGTACAGATTTGTTATCCATGTAAAATGTGCGATTCTTTAACCATGTACAGATTTACTCCATGCTTCCGAAGGTGCCTTACTGTATCAGTAGTCATATGTAGGTGCGACTATAATACTCTGTAAGCCGATCTTGTATATATAATGTAATGAATTGTGTAAAGTTAATAAAAAAGAAATTATTTTATTACTGGATGCTGTGGTTTCTTTTATATCCCCAATATTATAATATAGATTCCGACCAACCAAATTTTGTTGACAATATCACTGCGGTATCACTAAATATCTATTTTAAAAGATAAGCATATTAGGTTGGTGCTAATATTTTGATATTATCAAACCGCGATTAGAATGGGATTCAGAAAAGAAAGTACTGTTGACTAAGGTCCGATCGAGAATTCGGTCTCGGCATTCTCGGCCAAAAAAAAATGGCCGAGACTCTCGGCCGTGGCCGACATTGGTAATGAGCTGTAATTGGCGAGCTTGACGCCATCTCGTGAACTTACTGCGACTGCGATTTTATTGGTGTCATATTGACATGAACTGACATCAATTTCGCTTTTAAAATGAACGGAAGGAATAATTTAGGGTAAGCGCCCCTATCATGCTATCGATAAAAATACCTAAAATTCGAATACCGGTTTTTGGGGCACCAACATAAAAAAAAATTGCTGTATTTAGTTTGACGTTGGACTTACTATATGTATTGTATTTGCTAGGGACTTTTTATGTAATTTATACTTTTTTTATCCTTTCTACCAAGTCTCGCCCTCGGTCTCGGCCGAGACTAAAATATGGGTCTCGGTCGGACCTTACTTACACAACAGTGTATAAACCAATCTAGGATATATTGATAGTTAAATTCATGTATTCATAGCTTAAGTGCAGAGACTCACGGACAATATATTAAATAATGACTCACTACATCTATGTATGTATAATGATAATCACCACACAGTGTATAAAGAATAGGAACCGGTTTTATTGAATACCCCTATTAGAACTGTCAAACGATAACCGCTAAAAAAACAATATCTGTATTCGAGTTAGAGGTACCTAATGCTGTCATTCCGCTTTTGTCTTATTCACTATATATTCACTATTAACGATATTAAATACCTCAATTTAATACCGGTATTCCTGACTTCTGTTTGATAGATAAGATGTCAA
>JALPQI010003388.1:0-36901 GCA_025490895.1 Thaumatotibia leucotreta
GGTTTTTTATTTTTTTATTTTAACTTTGCCCGATCATAACTAGTTTTTTTTAACGAAAAAGTGTTAACGCTTTCACAGCCAGTAACAAAAAAGCTCGTTTAAATTTGAATTCTAAAATGTTGTTAACAGAGTTCTTAATCACAATTGCGGAAATAACGCGTAATTAATTTTTATTTTTTGTTACTGGATATTGTTTTTTTTGTGATTATTAAGAATTATTTCTATGTCTAGACGGATCCAAGGATAGATGGACGGAAAGAAGGATTAACCAACAGATAGATAGACAGTCAGACGGACGGACGAACAGACAGACTGTAAAAGTACTTACACCCAGAATAATTAAAAAGGCAATCATTTCAAGTAATATCCGGTCGAAATATGTTTCTTTGCAGAAATAAACGGGCAGACAAACATACAGACAACGGATGGACAGATGAACAGACAGACAGACAGACAGACATACAGACAGACAGACGTACATGGCAAAAATGTAAGGGTTCCTAATTTACTACAGAACCCTAAAAAGTACTTGCAGCCAGAATAATTGAAAAGGCAACCATTTTAAATAATATCCGGTCGAAATATGTTTCTTTGCAGAAATAAACGGTTGGACACACGGACGGACAGACATACAGACCGACAGACAATCAGACGGATGGACAGATGAACAGACAGACAGACATACAGACACACAGACAGACAGACAGACACACACACAGACATATAGACAGAAAGACCGACAGATGAACAGACAGACAAACAGACAGACAGACGGAAAGATCGACAGATGAACAGACAGACAGACGGACAGACCGTCAGACAGACAGACAGACGGAAAGATCGACAGATGAACAGACAGACAGACGGACAGACCGTCAGACAGACAAACAGACAGACAGACAGATGGAGTCCCGACAGATGAACAGACAGACAGACGGACAGACCGTCAGACAGACAGACAGATAGACACACAGACAGATAGACAGAAAGATCGACAGATGAACAGACAGACGGACGGACAGACCGTCAGACATACAGACAGACAGACAGACGGAAAGATTGACAGATGAACAGACAGACAGACGGACAGACCGTCAGACAGACAGACATTTCAAGTAATATCCGGTCGAAATATGTTTCTTTGCAGATATAAACGGGCAGACAGACGGACGGACAGACAGACGGACCGACAGACAGACAGACAGACGGACATGGCGAAAATGTAAGGGTTCCTAATTTACTACAGAACCCTAAAAAGTACTTACAGCCAGAATAATTGAATAGGCAACCATTTTAAATAATATCCGGTCGAAATATGTTTCTTTGCAGAAATAAACGGTTGGACACACGGACGGACATACAGACAGACAGACATACAGACAGACAGACGGACGGAAAGATCGACAGATGAACAGACAGACAGACGGACAGACCGTCAGACAGACAAACAGACAGACAGACAGACAGACGGACAGACCGTCAGACAGACAAACAGACAGACAGACAGACGGAAAGCCCGATAGATGAACAGACAGACAGACGGACAGACCGTCGGACAGACAGACAGACAGACACACGGACAGATAGACAGAAAGATCGACAGATGAACAGACAGACAGACGGACAGACCGTCAGACAGACAGACAGACAGACGGAAAGATTGACAGATGAACAGACAGACAGACGGACAGACCGTCAGACAGACAGACATTTCAAGTAATCTGGTCGAAATATGTTTCTTTGCAGATATAAACGGGCAGACAGACGGACGGACAGACAGACGGACCGACAGACAAACAGACAAACAGACAGACAACGGATGGACAGATGAACAGACAGACAGACAGACAGACGGACATGGCGAAAATGTAAGGGTTCCTAATTTACTACAGAACCCTTAAAAGTACTTACAGCCAGAATAATTGAAAAGGCAACCATTTTAAATAATATCCGGTCGAAATATGTTTATTTGTAGAAATAAACGGTTGGACAGACGGACGGACAGACATACAGACCGACAGACAAAGAGACGGATGGACAGATGAACAGACAAACAGACATACAGACACACAGACAGACACACAGACACACAGGCAGATAGACAGAAAGATGGACAGATGAACAGACAGACAGACGGACAGACCGTCAGACAGACAGACAGACGGAATGATCGACAGATGAACAGACAGACAGACGGACAGACCGTCAGACAAACAGACAAAGGGATGAACAGATGAACAGACAGACATACATACATACAGACAGACAGACATTTCAAGTAATATCCGGGCGAAATATGCATGTTTCTTTGCAGAAATAAACGGGCAGACAGACATACCGACAGACAAACAGACGGACAACAGATGGACAGATGAACAGACAGACAGATAGACATACAGACAGACAGACGGACATGGCGAATCTGTAAGGGTTCCTAATTTACTACAGAACCCTAAAAATAACTTACACCCAGAATAATTAAAAAGGCAACCATTTCAAGTAATAACCGGTCAAAATATGTTTCTTTGCGGAAACAAACGGACGGACAGACGGACGTACAGATAGTCAGTCCGTTCAGATAGACAGACACACAGACAGAGAGACAAACAGACAGACAGAAAGATAGGCAGATGAACAGACAGACAGACGGACAGACCGTCAGATAGACAGACTTACAAACAGATAGACAGACAGACAGAGGGAGCCAAAATGCAAGGGTTCCTAATTTACTACAGAATCCTAAAAAGTACTTACACCCAGAATAATTGAGAAAGCAATAATTTTGAGGAATCAAACGGACGGACAGACAGACATGCAGACAGACAGACAAACAGACTGACAGACAGACAAACATACAGACAGCCATACAGACAGACAGGTGGATGGACATGGCGAATCTGTAAGAGTTTCTAATTTACTACAGAACCCTAAGAAATACACCCAGAATAATTGTAAAAGCAATCATTTCGAATACGTACGAGTATCTGGTCGAAACATGTTTCTTTGCGGAAACAAACGACCGGATAGACGGACGGACAGACAATCAGACAGGCAGTGAAACAAACAGACATACAGACAGACGGATGGACAGATAAACAGAAAATATACTTTCATTCGCCAAAGAAATGTTCGTTTAAATTTGAACTTTACTATGATGTCAATAGAGTTCAAGCTCACAACTGCGAAAGTAACGAGCTAAGCCGAGGTTAGACCTGGGTCGCGTTTTATAAAGTTACATTTAAGCTTTGTAAACTTGCGGCAATAACTTGCAAGTGTAAACTCAGCTTTAGGTTCGTGATCGGCTTGCAAAGGGTTAAGAAGTACACTAGTAGAGGAGTGTATTTTCAAAAGGGCTTATTTCCACTCTTGCAATAAGGGTTATTTTTTCTATGTTTCCATAAGATAAATTATCTCTATTGACAAAGTGGAAATAAGCCCTTTTGAGAAGACATTCCACAGTTACGATATAATCAAAATATCAAAAATCAAAAAATAATGATTTCATAACAAAACAAAATACATAATTGTGGGACAAAGTCATTTTGCGTCCAGCGGAATGTAGCCAGCAACACCATATTGCTAGTTGTGCTAAGCTCACCTGACGCCAATAGAACGCGACTCCAAGCATAGGGGTTCCATTAAGGGAAATAATAGGAACTGCAACTGTCTCCTTGAGCAATTCACGTATCGTACCTATCACTATGTTGACTATTCCAGACGAGTGGGATGCACCCATAACTACGTAGGTAATAGGAGTATGATGCAGGTTATTATAGTAAGTATATATATTTAATTACCAAGGAGCCGAACCCATATTACAAGCCAGGTGCCGGTAGTAGACCAACATCGGGCGTCTTACTCCTCCGTCTTACCTCCTTCTCATTAAACTCTAAAATTAACATAGAAAGAAATATCTACTAATCAGAAAGTTCACAAACTTACCATTATA
Source organism: Thaumatotibia leucotreta (assembly GCA_025490895.1). NCBI lineage: Eukaryota > Metazoa > Arthropoda > Insecta > Lepidoptera > Tortricidae > Thaumatotibia > Thaumatotibia leucotreta. The sequence continues at coordinate 3,950 of JALPQI010003388.1, forward strand.
AACATAGTTATGTATACCTATCATTGGACATCAGCTTAACTTAATACTCAAAACTTAAATGATAATTAAATATGAACATTATGTCGGAAAAAACATTGACATCTCAGTCAACAACTCGTTGTCAGGTAACCAATTTCCAGGCAAGTTCCCGTCGACGGCGCTAGGAGGCGCCAGAATTGCTAGCACATATTGCATCCTTTCACTTAATTCAATTTAAACCTTTTTCATCATGCGGCCAATATCACACGTCAAACCTAAATGGCTAATCAAATGAAATAAAAATACGAACTATATTCGTGTGGAAAAGAGAGAGCGAGTGGCGGCATGTTTACGTCATCGCGAACAGTTTAATAATGGTTCACAGAACTTTATTTTTCGTTCATCTGTAGTAACGGTAACCAGAAAAGTTTTGTTCTTTCATATAAATCATATAATGTTCTTGTCAAAACCGTTATGTGAAAGAACGAAATTTTTCCGTTCATCTTGAATATTGTGAACCAGAAATATTGTGTTCATTTACAAAACCGTTACCGTATTTAACCGTTACTAATACGAACGGAATTTATAACGGTTAAAGAACAATATCAAATGGTTAATGAAGAACGGTTCCGATCCCTGGTTGGCACCTTATCATTGTTGAGTCTACCCTAAAAGTGTTTGCACATTATCCGTTCCGTATCGGTGTAGCATCCGAGACCTTGAACAAGATTGCACATTTTATTTTGTATCAATAGTATAATAAAAATAATCGAGGTCCATTTTCTCCTATTTGGTATTAATTTCTCTGGAAAAAATGGTTATCTCCGAAAATTATAAAAAAAATTGTAAAGTTATTTAAATTTTCATATTTTCCAAATGCGTATTCAATACTATATATAGTTTTAAACCCGCAATCATTGTATTTATTGGATTTTGTATACATATAATTATGTATCTAGTTACCTAGGTATGTAAACACTCACACTAAAATTATCGGTCCAGTATGTGAGGACTTCTTATGCCTAACGGCCAAAAAAGCGAAAAACTAATTTTACATGTGACCCCAGTTCCTCGCGTCTACATTTTTATATTTGGTACCCTAATTTACTTAAGAATCACACATTTTACTTGCTCATCTTATTTCAGCGGTAGATAGACCCCAAACAACGTAAATAAATAATGACTTTAAGAAATCCAATACAGTTAAAAGACGACACAGATAATACCATTATGGAGCCTAAAGATTAGGACAGCCAAATCCAAAATGCCCCAATTAGAGATGGGAAATAGGTCTGAAAAATTATATTTAATCATATTTTGCGTGGTCAGGAACGTTTGATGTTGAGTTGCGGAAAATAAAGAATGGCATTAAGAAATCCAATACAGTTAAAATACGACACAGATACTACCATTCTGGAGACTAAGGATTAGGACAGCCAAATCCAAAATGCCCCAATTAGAGATGGGAAATAGGTCTGAAAAATTCTATTTAATCATATTTGCGTGGTCAGGACCGTTTGATGTTGAGTTGCGGAAAAAATGACCAGACAACATGGGTCTGAAGAAGATACCTAATCCTATTTGACATCCGGTTCTAAATCGAGCTATGTGAAAGGGCCCTAAACTTCTAAACAGTCTGCGATTATTTCGCCTTCTGTTCTGATAGAAAATTTATGATCCACAACACGCGTAGGACAGTTGCAAGCAGTCTATTGCAAACAAGATTCCTTACATCTGCTCTGACCTTTATGAAACACCACTTTACCTGCACTCTACTAAAGTTTTACGTCTTGGCATTAAAGTTCAAATTTCCTCGATGTAGCTGTAAGATAAGTTGGGAGATAGAGCAGATGTGTTTTGCTCGTTTATTGTGATGCTTCGGCTGTTAACCCAGATGGTTAAAATTGACATTATACTTTAGACGCTAGTTTAATACGTGATTATATGTTATCAAAATGGAGAAAAAAGAAAAGAAAGATCGACAAAAAAAACATCGGTTTTGCTACGAAAAGGCACATACTTATATCATCAGCAGATCGGCACAGAAATTACCAAATCTTATTCGTGTAAAGAGATCAAAATACTTAAAAAGATTTTTTTTCCATGGCAATATTTTTTCAGCCGCCGTAGCCTACTTTGGTAGTGACAGTGACCCTGCCTACGAAGCTGGAGGTTCCGGGTTCGAATCCCGGCGAGGACATTATTTGTGAATTTATTTATCACAAATATTTGTTCCTTGGTCATGGCTGTCTATGTATTTAAGTATCTATAATGTATATCATCGCCTAGTACCCACATCACAAGCCTTAATTGAGCTTACCGTGATGGGACTAGGTTGATTTGTGTACGATGTCCCAAGATATTTATTTATTTTATTTATCATTTTGCTAATATGCCGCGTGGGGACGACAGTAAGAATACATTTCTCACCACCCCCAACTCTTTCCGTGGGTTCCGTGATAGTTCACTAAGGGATTAAAGTCAGTTAAGTTAAAGTATATTTTTCAGAGATAAAGCTGCTTTGAGAGAGAATTGAAAAAGTTATTCCAGCTGTTTCAGATGAAAAAAGTGCCGTTGTAGTAGGTATTCTGTATGAAATCTTAATTAACGGTATTTGAGAGAAGAATGTAACGTTTAGAGAACTGACTTTTAATAAAATTGTTCACAAATACTTAAATACCTTTACCAAGAAGGTAATCCTGGGACCTCCATCATCGAAGACACGGTCACTAGCAACTAGGCTTCAGAGGGCGTCAAACATTGCATTTGTTCCACAAAGAAACCTTTTGTTCAAGTTAAAAGTTATTTAACCATTACGCACGCGCTCCAAACAAAAACAGTCACGGCTAAGCAAATAGATGAAATTACTTTATCACACAAAAGGTTTTTTACTGGTCGCGTACGTGCAGAGCTGATGGTTTGATGGCTTCATCGTTGGCTTTGGAGATCCGCGACTGTAGTTATTAAGGTCCGACCGAGATCTAGGTCTCGGTCTCAGTCTCGGCGTTCTCGGTCAAAAAACGAGCCGAGATACCCCTCTCGGCTCTCGGCCAAAAATGGCCGGGACTCTCGGCCGTGGCCGAGATTTGTAATGAGTTGTAATTGGCGAGCTTGACACCATCTCGAGAACTTACTGCGATTTTATTGGTGTCATATTGACATGAACTGACTTCAATTTCACTTTAAAGTAAGCGACCCCTATCATATTATCGATAAAAATACCGATTTTTTTTATGTAGGTACCCCAAAGACCGGTATTTGAATTTTAGAATACCGGTTTTTGGGGTACCTACATAAAAAAAAAATCAAAAAAAGAAAATATCCAAAAAAAATTGCTGTATATATATATGTAGTTTGACGTTGGACTTACTATAGACTTACTAGGGATTTTTTAAGTAATTCATACGTTTTTTACCCTTTCTACCAAGTCTCGGTCTCGGTCTCGGCCGAGAATCAAATTTATTCTCGGTCTCGGTCTCGGCCGAGACTAAAATATGGGTCTCGGTTGGACCTTAGTAGTTATGTTTCAGGGGTCACCTAGCTACATCTGCTGCCAGAGGTTGGCCACTCTAGAACTATGTCATTGTGACACTTAACTCCTATTCTAATAAGAGGTTCCTACTGTTCTTAGTAATCTGATTTAAACTGCAACCATATACAGGGCGTCCCACGACGATGCCACATGGAGGGAAAGTGCCTTAAATATCATAGATAGCGTATTTTGCTGAAAGAAGACTTCATTTTATTTTTAAGACTTAGTAAAGTTGCATTCAAAGTTTTTCAAAAAATTCCTTGCTTCACCCGGAAATCGAACCAACTACAATTTTTTTACAAATTTGAACCTAACTTTTTTGGTTATTCTTTTAGTTTTAGATACTATGTTTCTTAAGGAAAATTGTTATTTTTTATCCATTCTTTCGAATGACAGAATAAAATTACGAAAAAATTTTTTTTTGTTTTAAAGTAGGTTCGATGCCTAGAAAAAGCAAAAATTTTTTGGATTTTTTTTAATGCAGTATTATTTAATTTTCAAAATAAAATAAAGTCTTCTTTCAGAAAAATACGCTATCTATGATATTTAAGTTACTTTCCCTCCATGTGGCATCGCCGTGGGACGCCCTGTATAACATGGACATCTAACGCCAGCTCAAAAATGACCCCAAAAACAATTGTTCAAATTCTAATTTATGATGATGGAAAAAATAAAAAGAAATACCCTGCCAGTAGCAGCCTAGCATGCCTGTTTACTTCTACCATAAAAAAGTCAGAAAACTGGTTCAGTATAGTAGAACATGCAACTGCTATAATAAATATTAAAAACCGGCAAAGATTAATTTAGATCGCAGTAACCTGTAGCATACATGATAGATGAACTAACGACTAGTGTATAAGGAAGCTTCATTTTAATTACCTTACCTTAGACTTAGGTATTCAAATAAATAAATAAATATCTGAAATAAAACTATGAAAACGGATATGAAATTTACTGGGTTCGTGGTCTGCGGATGATCACGATCCCTGTAAAGTGTTCGAAACGTAGGAATGAAGTTAAAATTAGTTAATATCAGCGTCATCATAGTGGACACATTACTGCGATCGCCAATACGCTTGCCCAGCGTCGCGATTATAAATAAATAAATAAATATCTTGAGACATCTTACACAAATCGACCTAGGCCCACAGTAAGCTCAATTAAGGCTTGTAATGTGGGTACCAAGTGACGATATATACAATAGATACTCGTAGATACTTAAAAACATTGACAGCCTTGGAAACTTTTTATAGCGTAATTTTAAGTAAAACTTATGTAAATTGACTATGCTATACTACCCTTTAAGAGCTTAGCCCCTATTAAAATTACATCTTGTATAATATGTTTAAGACGATACAATACAATTGTAGTTACGATAGTATTATGAAATGTATAACATCTAATTTTAAGCAAATGTTTTATACAATTAAATCTACATTCACGTCAGAATAAAAACTAGAAACTAGCTCGTCAAAAACTAGAAAATAGGCGATTTCAACGGACAAAAAAAATACAAATACTCTTTATTGCACACCTCAATAAATGAAAACAAGTACAGAGAAGACTCGATTACAATAAAACTAAGAAAAGACACCTAGCTCTCGTTCAACCATTACGCGCTAAAAAAAATCACACAAGTCAAACGCGTCAAAAGTACGGAACCGTCCATACTCTCCCAAAACCACTCAACTCCAAAATCTACACCAATTGCATAAAGTTTCATTTCGATTGCGTGTTTCTGGTATCCCACCTCATTGTGAGTTAAGGCGTGAGGTCGACTAGGGTCAGGTTTTTGGTGTTTTTACCTTTTCATTACAGTACTGTAGCCGTACCATGAGTTTCAACCGACGAAAAAGGAGGAGGTTCTCAATTCACCTGAGTTCACTGAACCCGCCTAAGTAAATAATATAATAATATAATAATAAGTGTGAGGATGCAATGAAAAAAGCAGTTACGGTCTAGCGTGTAATTTTATAAAGGTGCATTTACGCCAAACGAGCGAGTGCTCATTCTATCTCCCACTCTACGAAATCAACGAATTTCGAATTTCGACGAATCACGTTTTGTGTAACGAACGAATTTCGTAGAATGGGGAATAGAATGAGCGAATGCTCGTTTGGTCTAAATGCACCTTTAGAGTTTCCTACTGGGTGAACCAATTTTGATGATTATATTTTTAACCAGCTTCGAAACAAACGTCGATGATGGGATCTTGGAGAAATCGGTTAAAGTCGGTTTTGTTAAAAATTTTAATTTGGTGATTATACTGATTATCAAGTATCGGTTACGTTCTGGTTACGTTAAGTTTTACTCGATACTTAAAGTATTCCATCGCGCTGGCACTTATTTATTGGAGCTTCAAGGTGCATTTAGACTTTTAGACCAAACGAGCATTCACTCATTCTATCCCCCACTCTACGAAATCAACGAATTTCGACGAATCACGTTTTGAATAACGAACGAATTTTGTATAGTGAGGGATAGAATGAGCGAATGCTCGTTTGGTCTAAATGCACCTTTACACAAATCGACCTAGTTCCACGGTAACCTCAATTAAGGCTTGTGGTGTGGGTACCAAGCGACGATATATATAATAGACAGATACATATCGATACTTAAATACATAGACAGTCATGACCAAGGAGCAAATATTTGTGATAAATAAATACACAAATAATGCCCTTGCCGGGATTCGAACCCGAAACCTCCAGCTTTGTAGGCACTACCAACTAGGCTATGGAGCACAGATGTCATATATACCATAGATCAAGCAAACGTATCTACTTAGCGTGTCAAATGAACTCAGTAAAATCTACTGAGTTGTCCGTCTTTAATCGCAGCTTGCAGCTTTCGGGCGTCAAATTTTGTAAGTTGAAGTGAACAAAAACATTAATAATGCCTCCTTAAAGTACAATCATACCGCACTTGAGCAGGTTGTACAGAGCCTGTTTAGCCTTCGGCCATGTACCACGTATATGGAGAATGGTTAAGGTAACCTACCTGCCAAAGCCTGGCAAGGCAGATTACACCGAAGCTAAATCATATAGGCCGATAAGTCTCTCGTCATTTTTCCTCAAAACTATGGAAAAACTGGTAGACAGACATATAAGGGATGGACCACTAAGAAGGCATCCTCTGCACCAACTACAGTGCGCTTATCAACCAGGCAAGTCCACTGAAACCGCACTGCATTTGGTGACTACTAGAGCGGAACAGGCTATAGAAAACAGAGAAATATGTCTAGCCGTGTTCATAGATGTGGAAGGCGCATTTGACCGTACCACGTATCAAGCGATCAATAATGCTGCCTTGGAACATGGCATAGAACCGACTCTGTGCAGGTGGATCGGTAATATGCTGAATAGTCGACTAATAAAATCCTCCCTCATGGGAGACGAAATATTAGCTACGGCAACAAAAGGATGCCCACAGGGGGGTGTACTATCACCAACCCTGTGGAGTCTAGTAGTGAATTCACTACTGGAGGAGCTAAATAAAGGTCCTCTGTACACAGTAGGATACGCGGATGATTTAGTGATACTGGTCACCGGGAAATTCCCAAGCACTGTATCGGAAATCATGAATGGAGCGCTGAAGCTAGTGGAACACTGGTGTAATAGTCGCCAACTCTCCATTAATCCGGCGAAAACTGTGGTAATACCCTTTACCAGGAAAAAGACCCTCGCTAACATGAAGCAACTAAAGCTCTATGGCAGGGTACTAGATATGTCCAGCGAAGTGAAATACTTAGGTATGACACTTGATAGAGAACTGAACTGGAAAAAGCACGTAGACCTCCTCATAACCAAAGCACTGAGAGTGTTTGGTATGTGTAGGTCGGCATATGGCAAAACATGGGGCTTAAACCCTAAAGTACTGAGGTGGATCTACACTATGATGGTGAGACCTATCATTCTGTACGGTAGTCTGGCATGGTGGCCAAGAACTGCAAAGGGTACATGCAAGGATGCTCTGAATAAATTACAAAGAGTAGCGTGCATGGCCATCACAGGCGCGTTTAGAACGACGCCAACGGCGGCGTTAGAGGTACTGTTGGACCTACCGCCGCTACACCTGGTTATACAGTCGGAGGCACGCAAGTCCCTGCAAAGACTCAAGATCTTGGGTCTATGGAGTGATAGCATGCCAAAGACCAAACATACAAGCATGGAACTAGACAGTTACATGGATAAGTTAACAAGTATGGGTAGTGATAAAATGCTGCCCAAATTTGTTTTCCAAAAGAATTTTAAAACTAAAATTCATAATAGAGCCGAATGGGCGGGGGGTCTACAGCCACCAATTTCTGATGGGAACGACCTTATTTGGTACACTGACGGATCCAAGACTGGATCCGGTACGGGCGCAGGCATTTATGCAAACGACTACCGTGGTAGTGTAAGTATGGGCAACTATGCGACTGTATTCCAAGCGGAAACCCACGCGATTATTGCCTGTGCACAGGAGATTATAGATAGACAGACCCAAGGTATGAATATCTATATATTAAGCGACAGTCAAGCAGCACTGAAGGCCCTTACGGCGCCTAAAGTAGACTCTAGACTAGTATTCAACGGCATCCAAGCTCTGAACAAACTTGGAAGGCGAAACAAAGTGCAACTGGTATGGATCCCAGGGCACGAGGGCTTCCTTGGCAATGAAAATGCAGATGAGCTTGCAAGAGGGGGTTCTACAAACAACTTTGTAGGACCAGAACCATTTGTAGGACTCTCACAAGGAACCATTAAAACAGCCATGAAAGAGCGAGTTAGATGGAAGCACCAGGAAGAGTGGAACAATCTAACGGGGCTCAGGCATTCAAAGCTCTTTATGCACGAAGTAGACTCGGGCTGGAGCAAAAAGCTTTGGAAATATAGCAAAAGACAACTCAAACTCATAACAGGGGTGTTTACGGGACACTTTGGGGTCAAAACTCTCTTGGCCAAAATGGGTCTTTCTGACAGCATAGACTGTAGAATGTGTGGCGAGGAAGAAGAGACAATGAAACACTTGATGTGCGAATGTCATGCCCTCGCCAGACAAAGGATGAAAGACTTCGGAACTGGTTATCTAGAACCGAAGGAGGTCAAAACGTTACCGCTAGGGTCCATCCTCAAACATATTGAGTTGATAGAACAATCCCTGGGGTAGACGAAACAGGCGGCAATTACACAAAAGATCCCAATGGGTCGAAGTGTATCCGTAAGGGCCTCGCTAATAAGATAAGATAAGATAAGATAATAATGCCTCCTTAAGTAATATTAATTGCAACAACACAAAAAATATGAATACTCAAGAGCCTGAGACATATTTAAAATCATAGGCAAGTAACAACTTCAGTACAAAATCTGACACGCTCGGCCGCCATACAAATGAATGAACTTGTTTCTTCTATCCAAATCTAATTCTTTGCTATGGATGCTAACAAATGTACAAACTTTTTGGTATTGCTCACTTGGCTACTCATGGTACGGGTACAGTTAGATCGTGAAACAGGTAAACAAGTGCCCACGTGCGTGGGTGAACTTTCGGGTATTTTGGTGCGCAGTGGGATATCAACTTTATTTGTTGAAGCTTTTTGACGTTTTTATGGTATAAGCAATGCCAGTCACGGATTTGCATAATACAATATATACAGGGTAGGGTAGACTGGGGACAATTGAAACAGGTCAAGATTGAAACAAGCCAAATATATCGGAAACTATAATGCCTACGCGTCTGACGCAACACTCGGAACAAGCGGTAGGCCATTTTGGGATATCAACTTTATTTGTTGAAGCTTTTTGACGTCTTTATGGCATGCAGAGCAGGGATAAGCAATGCCAGCCACGGATTTGCATAATACAATCTATACAGGGTATATCATCTATGTATATCTACGGGATATTTTTCTTCATTTGCTTTTAATTTAAGGGAAGCTTATTTAGGTCAAATACAATTAATTTCTCTAAGAAACTAGTGTCTTAACTCTTATAAAAAAGTTTAATGACTGAACAAGTGTCTTTTAACCTTTATTACATCCTTATGTTACTTATTTTGACATTTGCAGTCAGTCATCTGAAATTAACTTTTGTGTTATTCTTAAGGTTCTCTCACACTTATACCATTTCATTTACTTATTATGTATGAAAACGAAAAAGAAGAATGACTAATGAAAGTACAATCAGCAGTAAAAGCTTCTGTTAAAAATTTTGTTCTTGACAAAAACGAAATTCGTTCGTTACACAAAACGTGATTCGTCGAAATTCGTTGATTTCGTAGAGTGGGGGATAGAATGAACGAATGCTCGTTTGGTCTAAATGTACCTTTACGAGCCCAAATTTGATAGGCCGAACTGTAAGATAAATTTCTAAATCTTGCAACGCGAATGTTTGCAAAATGATCAATATTTTGTTTTCATTACACACTGCCGTGCATTTAAACGAGAGAGTAAAACCCAAGGCTTCAAACCTCATAATTTTTTGTATAATTTAGTAACATAACCCTTCCATTGGCATTTCTGAAATCGATTGAGCAACCATAGTGTCACGGCGTATTTTTACGCAATTTAAAAACCGAGGTGTTATTTCTGAATGGACGATAGTCATTCATCGTAGCGCTAAGTGAGGTAAATTGTGGAAAAAACTCGCTATGTTAGACCGGGTACACACTAACGGTATTTTTTTCTTAAATTGCGTCCACATTTGCCGGTTAGTTGTGGTTCGATGTTGATCTTTGGAAGTATAGATGATTTCTGAGCGTCTTAGTAAAAAGCGTTCCACTTTGTCTTTGTCTGTTGTTCTGTAGGTTATAAGTGACCTGTAAAAATAAAATATAGATAGATTAATTTACTTCTTCATGAAAATTACATGTTATTTGTTTACAAACAGGACAAATTCACAAAAATATCAAATGTATATAAAATAAAATAAATAAATATATTTTGATTTTGTTGCTTGCTATAGGGCGCTTACATTTAATTCGTATATTCAACGATTCTTTTATCTATAACCGCTAAAAAAATACAAAACAAAGTTCAGTCTTAAGTGAAGACTTTAATATACCGTTCTTTTTTGATTTCGTAGCTTTTTCGTATGATTAAAGTGATTTTCCACGCTATAATTATATGTACTGCTATTTATATTATGTAGCGTGATGTATGTACCCATTTTTTTGACTTAGAAACCTTAAACTTGTAGCTATTTGAAATGTTAAAAAAGAACAAAAAAAAATACTCACTTATAAAAATATCCCACCAACTTTTAAAAAAAAACGCGATGTGTGTTACGCAAAGATAAGCTAAGTTGCTAACTGCAGAGATAGAGTTCATTGAACCAGCATAAGTAAATAAATAAGTGAGGATGCAATGAAAAAAGCAGTTACGGTCTAGCGTAAGGTTGCCAACTATTTTTTAGACATTTATATTATTCTACAAAAAACACGTGGAAAAATATACATTGGAAAAAAATTATAATTTAGACAAGTCTTTATTTTTCTATTACATACGAGTAAGACTACTTTTGGCTAGCGGTAAGAGGATTATTCTAGAAATTTCGAACTTTTAATCTCCATCAGCAGCATGCAGATACATTCAGTGTGACCCGGACCCCAAAAAAAAAAGTATTTTTGCGTACAGTCAAGGGCATTAATATATATACACTTCTCCATACTGATCCCTTACAAATGTGTCTATATATTAATGCACTCGACTGTACCATATTTTTCATCAACAGTACCTATATAGTACAGAGAGTCGAAATATAGTAGGTACAATACTATATAATATAGTAAGGTTGGCAACCCTAGTATAGCGTGTAATTTTCTAACAGTGGGTAAGATTTAAAACTATGTAATCACTACATATACGCAACGGATTTTGATGAGATTTTTTTTTAAATTTAGAGTAATTCAAGAGGAAGGTTTTTATGTAGGTATAGTGCCCGTGCGAAGCCGGGGCGGGTCGCTAGTTGTAAATATTTTTTTCGAATACCTTATGCCGTATAATTCAAATACTGATTAATACTGAAATGGACCGAATATTCCAATTGGAAGCCCTATTTGTGACTCACTGAAGTGATCTACATAAATGCAGTTATGTGTATTTTGACACCTGATGCTTCGAAATTGCACCATAGTGACAAATTACGGTATCAATAGCGGAATTCATGGGTTTGCCAGTAATTGTTTGACAGGTGACATGACAAAAATATCTCTATTTGGATTATCGGAACCGCACAATTGAACATATTTTCTTGTTAGATTTATATAAGGTGTAATCAAATTAGTCACGGATATTTTAAGGGTCGTTAATTAACATTAAAACAATTAACTTTCACTAAAAATGAAAAATAAAACATATGTTTTTGTTGTTTTCATTTACCGAACAAAAAATAATATTCTAATTTGTTTTCTAAATAATCATGTAATTCCCTGTCACGATGTTTAACACTGTCAAGTCACGTCAACAGTTGTTTTTCTTAAATGTCATTATGATTCGGCGGGAAAACTGTAGGTTATGAAATGAAAGGCCTCCACAAATTATGACTAAAGAGGTCTCATAATAACATACCCTGTTTTAGCGTAGAAAATTTGTTTCCTAGTTTTCTCCAAAAACCCATAACAAAACCTATAATGTTTCATACATAAATAATATAAATATAGTCCAGGAGCGGAGGACTATCGGCTGTAAAAATATCCGTGACTAATTTAATTACACCTTATATTATATAGGTATCATAGAGTTAGGGTCCCCCTTTCTATCAACGCGGATTCGGATTTCGGCGTATTCTTTTTGCATACGTCACATAGATATTATGCTTCTTTTAGGCTCAGTGTTACGAGGTTAAAATCCTTCCCTTTCCTCGTGGACACCTTGTATACACCGTGTTTTTTTTTATTTCCGTTAAATTTAACAGGCTGTTTGGTACGTTAATTGGAGCTACCTGGTATATAGCCTTTAGTCGAACTCGTAAAAAAAATATGTTTTTTTTTCGTTTTCATACATAATAAATGAAATGGTAAGTGTGAGAGAACCTTAAGAATAACACAAAAGTTAATTTCAGGGGAGTGACGGCACATGTCAAAATAAGTAGCATTAGGATTTAATAAAGGTTGCAATACACTTATTCAATCATTAAACTAATATTTTTAATAACTCAATAACAGTAAGGGTTAAGATACTAATTTCTTAGAGAAATTGATTATTTATGAGCTAAATAAGCTTCCCTTTAATTTAACGGAAATCAATGAAAACACGGTGTATAAATGTACAAATATACAAATCGACCCAGTGCGTTGTGGATACGTCAATATAATTATTATTAGAATAGAGAGATATATAAAGATAGTATATGTATAATTTCAATATATTAGAATACATACATACGTATATACATATACGACTGTGAATATTGATAAGTAGGTTTCGCAATAAATAGCTTAAATTCAATTACCGGAGTTGTTTTGACATGTAACAACAAAATATGCCGTTACCTATAACTGTTATGTCATTAACAACTTCCTTTAGCTATTTTATATAAGTAACTGTATGAACCAGTAAACAGTTAATTATAGAAGAATAGAATTATTCTCATAATTATTTACCTATTTACGAAATGTAATTAGAGAGGCTATTAATTTATTTAACCAGGTTTGATTTCTTATCGAAACATAATAATATTAATACTTGTTAATTGAAATTGCAAGATATTGGTAGTTGGTATACAGCGTGTGTATTTGATACGGGCGAATATTTTAGTGGCGATTACTATCGGACCTAGGGAACCTATTTACATAAATTTATTTTAGAAATTAAGGTATTTTTTTTTCATACAAAATAATTGAGCCCGCAATGTATTGCATCCACTGGTAGCCACATTACTTAAAGTAGACATAAGTATCTAAACGTCATACGAGTCTCATGTCAGTTGGCCGGCATACATTGCTGCTGGGTTGCACTTTAGAAAAATCATTACACCTAATCAACAACAAAATTTAACGAAATAGTTATCTTATACGACTCGTAGGATCAGATATTATAGCTGGATTCGCCCGTATCAAATACCCACGCTGTACATAGATCATAATTTTAGGCTTAATTAATATGATCTGTCTGTACCAACTAGCAATAAGGCTCAAAATAGTTATTGAGCCACTCACAGAAAACGATAAAACATAAAGATCGAAACAATAAATAAAATAAATAAAAATTTGGGTACAATTTACCTGAATTATAGGTACGTTCTAACTACGTTCAAACTAAGCAACGCTTGTTATACCTACGATATAATAGGTATGATGATTGGCAAGTCAAATCAACAACTTTTTTCAAACTATCAAATCGATCGCCATTTCTATACTGACAAAAGACATAGTATTTTAAGTTCTTTCCAATTTATTAAATAGAAGTTCTGTACAGAAAGTACTGCAATCTACATTTTAGTAATTCATTTCTTCGTGTATAATATGAAATGATTTATTTTCACTACAGAGATTATACCAAACTCATCATACCTTCAAGAAGTCAATGCGAGCGCGATATAATGCATTACGTATCGAGTCAAACCTAAAGGTGCATTTAGACCAAACGAGCATTCGCTCATTCTATCCCCCATTACAAAATCAACGAATTTCGTTTTGTGTAACGAACGGATTTCGTAGAGTGGGGGATAGAACGAGCGAATGCTCGTTTAGTCTAAATGCACCTTAATTTATCCTTTACTTTCCAACTCGTGGTACGCTCAGAACGAAATATAAATGACTTGAATATCTAATAAACGCAAAACATGATCTACATAATATTTAGTCCCTTGCTTACATAACGAGAGATAAATGTTGCAAACACATCGTATTGTTTCGAATATTCACCTGATTCCGAGTGTTGCGACACTTGAACAATGCTCAAATATATTAGCAAATAGACACACTTACACCCGCTTACTCGCTTTTGGTGGAATCAGTACCTAAAGGCCCCAGTACACATTGAGCCTATGAAGGGATAGCTTTATACGTAAGAGGAGTAAAGCAATCTCGCGATCTCGCTCCATCAGAAAGATTCGATTATTTTATTTCATGATAAAGGATTACATAATCAATTTGCACATTGCACACATGTCAAAATTATACGAATTGTTAGCATGATCGTCAAAACAAATAATAATAAATAGAATTATAATATAACATGTAAGAGTCGACTAAGGGATTGAGGTGTCAACTACCATTCTTTGATAAAAAATTGATGATGGGCAGCAGCGTCATCACAGTGGACACATTACTGCGATCGCCAATCCGCTTACCCAGCGTGGCGATTATGGGCATTTACCTCCTAATGCTGCTATACGCATAGTTAAAAGGAGAGGCCTACGTCAAGCAGTGGACTATCATAGGCTAATGATGTGTTATGATGTGAATGTCAACAAAGATTTAAAAATACACTATTAAAATAAAATAAATATTAGCAGTTCTATCCCCCGTTAGAGTTCGTCACTTCAAAATTGGTGTTCTAAATAAAAATAATCGGAATAATCTTTTATTTGTGGTCCAAGCCAAAAAAACCTTCCGCTTCGCTTCGATTTCATTTTAAAGTTGAACGGTGGCTGTAGCGCCATTACTTTAAAGTATCTCAACATTCTCAACTCCCACGCATCCATAAAGAAGAGATATTTGGGCAATTTGCTTTGCAATTGTGTTCTCATTTACGGGCGAACGCTGACAAACCATTTTATTTAGAGCTCGCGATGTTTTCTTTTTTTTAGAGTTTATTGATTATTGATGATTATTATTTTATTGTTAATCTGTCATTATTCTGCCGTTTTACGCAATGTTTACATATAGTTTAATAGTAGTTTTAATTTAAAGTATTATCCAATACTAAAGTTATTCTGTCATTATTCTGCTGTTTTGCGAAATCTTTACATATAGTTTACCTAGTAGTTTTAATTTAAAGTATTGTCCAATACTTTAATTGAATTAATTTAATAAAATGATTTGGGGGTAACTTTATAGAAAATAGACCATATTGGCTGCATTTTATTATTACCTATATTATGATATCCGTATCTACTCCATAATCCGTATATTATGACGGGTGTTTGACTAGGAAATCCTACACTGACGCAGTTTTATTTAAACTTTCGAGCGCTCGAAATTAATTACCAAACAAGAATTAGTAAACAAGATAACTAAATCATTCAATAAGAACTTTGCTACCGCTATAAAATTCAAATTCAAATTCAAAAAATATTGATAGCGCGATTCAGAACGCGCGTCTTGTTTGATTCAGCGACATCGACATCCTGTCGGTGAAAATCCTACTTAATCGTGAAAATATAAACACGCACATTTTTCTGAGATTTAATTGCGCCTGTGCTCGCTAAGAGAGAATAACGCAGTTCTTGCAAAATGAATGCAAAAGATGTGCATTTGTTTTTAAAATAAAAACCATGCTTGCTTAAATCAACGCCAACGCATGCGCGCTGAAGAAATTTAAGTTTATTTACACACAACTGCCCTTTTGGTCAGCTTTCACATAAGTTAGATAACAAATTTCTTAAAGCTCTAAGGATGTTTCACATTCACAATTGTTTTTATTGCAAGTTTTTATAATGTAATAATTATTATGTTTAAGTATGACTTAAAACGGGATATTTACCATGTAAATTGAAATTATTGAAGAGTTTTTTCCGGCGAGATTGCTGATGTACCTATGTAACTAAAGATATAATATACATATAAAAAAACATAGAAATAACTATTAAGAAAAGTTTACACTTTTTTTGTTCTGTACTAACGAACCGTATAGTTATACTCGTATGTATCATGGAGGTAACCTGATAATGGTTTCGGAAGAGAGATACAGGAACTTTTGAAACAAAAGATGTAACCCTGTTAAGTTAGGGCTCGTCTATAAGTACTAGATGAACATGTTGTCATCAATATAAAGTACAATCAGCGATAAAAGCTTACACCAAAAATGTATTTGACTAAAATAATTTAATAATATCGATACCTTTAGGCTCAAAGGGCGTAAACGCCAAATTGCCACTTTACAGGAGAAGCAAAAGAAGAAAAGTATTTTAGAAAAAAAATCATAACTTCTTTGTTTTTTGGCAGAATAACTTAAATTTTGGCCAACGTACTTGAATTTTTAAGATAAACATTTTGAATATCAATCATTTAGGATAAATTAATAAATAAAGAAAAAGGGTGTGTTATACTCCCTTAACTTTTTGAAATAATGGCGTTTACGCCCTTAAACTTCACATAATATGCAAAAAATGTAGGGAGTATTGGTTACTAAACGTTTGAGTTTTGGTCTAAATGGGGCGTATATCACAATTACCATAGTTATAATCGGTCTTATAAACTCATTCATAACATAGGCAATGCTCTGAATGGGTGTATAATACACCGTGGGGTTAAAAAAATACTTACAATCAATTAAAAGGTTGGTTGCTTTTATTTAAAAAAATGTCTACACTGACTATGCTGTTGCTGATTATATTTTTCTTTTATGTCTAGGGATAAAAATAATGTTAATGGCGTTACTGGACAATTAAGCTCTACCAAAACCCAGATTAAAATGCGATATGAAACCAGTAAAACAAACAACAATTCATCATAAATTTAAGAGTCAAACTCTTGTCGGCGAAACTGATGAATGTAACTGTATCCATCTAACTCTGTCTAAAGCCACCTCCTTGACTTCCTTATACGACACAACGTCTACTTTCTCTTTTATTTGTTTCATGTAAATTCCTCTATGTCTCCCTCTTCCTCGCTTTCCTTCAATTATTCCTTCTATTATGTTTTTTTATCGAAGCGTCATTTCGTATAAGGTGACTTAACATTTTCCCTCTCCAATTTTCTATTATCTTTAGCAAACTCCTTTTTTCATTCACTCTTTTAAGCACTTCTTCATTTGTGATATTTTTTGTCCAACTTATCTTCTCCATTCATCTCCAGCTCCACATTTCAAATGCTTCCAGTATCTCTCTGTCCTGTTTCGTCATGGCCCACGCCTGACCCCCATATAATGCTATACTCCAGATGAAAGTTTTGATGAGCTTCTTACAAACAGCAATTAATAATGACATCTTTATTATACAGGGTGGAAAGGGACGACGTTCCTTCCCGCTACCGACCGATTCTACCAATCATTACGATGAACTTTCAGTATGGGACCAACATCGAAAGCGTACATGGAAAATTTACTTTTTCATACTATTGAACTCTAACTAATCACTCACTTTGTATGAGGGGTTAATTTTTTTTTAAATATTTCGATGTTGGTCCCATACTGAAAGTTCATCGTAATGGTTGGTAGACTCGGTAGGTAGCGGGAAAGAACGTCGTCCCTTTCCACCCTGTATACATATTTCTTTCAATAATATCCTCTAGATGCAATGTAAGGTACATTTACTCTCATTTAGTATTATTTTTCCTTATAATTACCAACACATACATATTAACCACTAAATTGAATATAATAGCATGCTTTTAGAATACTAATAATCACAAATCTTTATCTTTTGATTTTTATAAAACCTATAGACACAACTTAAGATCTTTTACTCTCAAATAGCATTTCTTTCTTTTTTAAATTACCAACATATAATTATGTAGATATTAATTACATACTAAATGGAGTAGAAGACTTTTAATATACTTAATCATTAAATTAAATTTATGTTTAAAACGCACAGAACCAAAAAATATAACTGTGCATACTGTAAATTAAAAATGTCGACTGAAATTGAACGTAAATTTATACATAAATATTATACACAATGTCTCCCATTTTTATCACATTATCTGTCTATACTTTTCATTTCACACTTGCAACATAGGTACGCCAGTATACAGTATACATAGATTTAGAATGATGTTCATTCGTATCTATACTGTAGTTTTAATAACGCAATAACTGTTCATTCTTACTTTATAATTGGATAATGACAATGAATCATTACTATCGTATAGGTACACAGTACGTTAGCAATTTTGAAATAATAAAATAACTTAGCGAGCCTATAAGCCATAATTTGTACATTTCTTGGGGCGTATAAGTCAAAAAATTTTGTTATCATAGAGCGTAAGAGGCGCAGCATGCCTCCTACGTTACGGCGTATGAGTCATTTTAAAACGTACAATGCAAGGATACGGGCGTATAAACCTAATTTAGCCTACTAGAGTCATACTACCTAAATTAAGTAGCATAATTTCTACGTCGTATGGGCTTGTTTAGTTTTGTATTATAAACATTTTATAACAACTTTGTTATAAGACCTCTTTATTTTTTTTATTTCTGAACTTATTACCTAAATAAACAAAAAATTGTGTAAATGTATCAAATACGCCTCTTGCTTTTAAAAAATCTCCTAGAAATACGTGGGTCGTATATGCCCTAAATTGTCGAATTTCGTTGTTTTAACTACACATATCGATAGAGAAAAAAAAACTGAACAAAACTGCATTCAAAACTCATTTTGGCCAAAATGGCGTTTACGCCCTTTGAGCCTAAAGGTATCGATATTTTCTTTTACAGGTAATTGCCGATGTTGCTGGTGTTTGAAGCGTAACCTAATGGTAAGACGTGGGACTTATTTAAATCCCTTAGTCGACTCTTACGACACCCACATGAGGAGTTAGGGCTATACAATAATATCACTATATTATTGTATAACCGTCTGCCGTGTGGTGACGGCAATAAGAATACATTTGTCACCACCCCAACTCCTCCTGCGGGTATCGTAAGATTCGACTAAGGGATTGAAGTGTCACTGACCATTATTTGATAAAAGATTGATGATGGGCAGCAGCGTCATCATAGTGGACACATTACTACGATCGCCAATCCGCTTGCCCAGCGTGGCGATTATGGGTATTTACCTCCTATGCGTTTATACGCATGGTTAATAGGAGAGGCCTACTTCCAGCAGTTGACTATCGCAGGCTGATGATAATGATGATGATTGTATAACGTCTTCTAGTTAAATCATCAATCATCATCATATCAGCCGAAATAAACTGTTAAACATAGGCCTATATCCAACGGACTCCTTCGACCTTCTCCAGGTGATCAGTCCACCTTGTGGGGGGCCTACCCACGCTGCGCCTTCTGAAGGTGCATGCAGACCAAAAAAGCATTCGCTGTTCTATCCCCCTACTCTGGGTAGTTCTATGCGATTATTCAGTCGCAACAATCAAGTCATTACCAGTCCCAAATTATGAAATTATTGACGAACTGCGTATAAATAGTGGAGTCCTTTTCGGTTATCTTGTAGCAGACGCATGTTTGTCTGCTATTCTGGCATAATAGTCTCGATTGCTTTTATAAAACGATAATTAATAAAGTGGTGATGGTAATGAACAAAAAAAACGCGTAACAAAATCGCATAGAAACACTGACGAAATTCGATCGTTACACGAAACGTGATTCCTTGATTTCGTAGAGTGGGGGATAGAACAGCGAATGCTCTTTTGGTCTGCACGCACCTTGATACATGGCCGCTACTCGAGAACCGTTCCGCCCAACGGCCATCGGTTCTAGTTATGTGCAATGTGCCCCGACTACCGCCACTTCAGTTTAGCGATTCGGAGAGCCATATCGGTTCATCTAGTTAATCACATAGGTAGATAGATAGATAGAATACTCTTTATTGCACACCTTAACAAAAAAGAAAACATGGTTAAAACAGACGATTATACATAGAGGTACACAACAGGCGGTCTTATCGCTATAAAGCAATCTCTTCCAGACAACCTTTGGGTAGCGGAAACAAATTAAAATAGTGAAACAGTAGGTATTTCCATTTAATCTTCATACACGTAATAACCTACGACCTAAGCGTGCTGAAAGTAATAGTAGCGTGTTTTGCTCGGGATGGTGTTATGCAAGAATGTGGAAAGTGTCACGTCGGCGCGTACGCATTGTGATGCGCAGGTGGTGCGATAACTATGTACTCATTATCAAAGTTCACATTTTACACTGTGTTTATACACGGTGTTTCCTAGTCACTAATCCCGTATTATACACCGTGTTTTTATTGATTTCCGTTAAATTAAAGGGATGCTTATTTAGGTCAAAAATAATCCATTTGTCTAAGAAACTAGTACCTTAACTCTTACTGTCATTGAGTTATCAAAAAAATAAGTTTAATGACTGAACAAGTGTATTGCAACCTTTATTACATCCTAATGAAACTTATTTTGACATGTGCCGTCAGTCACCTGAGATGTTATTCTTAAGGTTATCTCACACTTGCTATTTCAATTATTATGTATGAAAAAGAAAAAAAAAATTTTTTTACGAATTAAAGAAAAGCCAATATACTAGGCAACTTCTATTAATGTCCCAAATAACCTGTCCTATTTAACGGAAATCAATAAAAATACGGTGTATAAATAAGTCATACAGAGCAACTTTTAGTATTGAACCAAAACCAACATCGCGAAAAAAACAGATTTTTCATACATATTGCATTCGTGCCTGCTATACGGCCATATCTTAAAATAGAATTGTGTGGCAAAAGTGACCATATTTTAGGCCAAATGTGGCAGTATAGCAGCCACGCGACGATTGGCGTAAGTGATTTTTTTTCGCTGTTTCGAATCGTTTTGCAAAATTGCACAACATTTGGTCAAATCAATGAAACAAAGGAAATACGACTTTATTTAGTTTATGAAAAGTTAAAATTTCATTGAAGTGGAGTGTACATTGTAATGTACATTAGGTCTTACGAGGTAGACGTCGCGTCGTGCGTTAAACACGATTTTTGTAATCCTAAAAAAAGCACATCTCAAATGATAAAAACCATCCATGAAGATACCAGGGCACCAGGAAATCATAGGATGCCACTTTCATCACCAGCAAAAACCCTAAATTAGGCTGCATACAATCGTGGGACGCGTTACGTCAGAGGCTGGGAATCGGTGCATGGAAATGCGAGGAAAAGTGGCACTTGTGTGATGCGATTGTTTTTAGTTGCGATGTTGTACGGGGTTATCTGGCGTGATGTAATGAGTGTAAACATTATATGGTTAATCATAATCAGGGTGATTCTCCGAGGGGCGGTTTTTCTCTCTAAAGACGTCTGTGTGTGGTATAATAATTACTAGCGACCCGCCTCGGCTTTGCACGGGTACTATACCTACATAAAAACCTTCCTCTTGAATTACTCTACCTATGTATTTAAAAAAAATCTCATCAAAATCCGTTGCGTAGTTTTAAAGATTTAAGCGTACAAAGGGACATAGGGACAGAAAAAGTGACTATTTTAAACTATGTAGTATGTAGTGATTCTGACTATTAGAGACTTCATCTCTAGTTAATGTACTATAGCTGCATTCATATTAAATCAAGTTTATGTTTCGTTTTTAATTAATGCATATTAGCTGTAAGATGTTTTAATACTATTATTTGAAAGAACAAGTCCCGGAAGAAGTTGTTTTTTTTCTCTCATTCGCTATTTAGTTTAACGATTCAAAAGCGCTCGTTGCTGGGCCTAGTTGAATAAAAAATATTTTGACTTTGACTTTGACTTTCTTCTCAGTCGCTCCCTCATGGCTAATGATCGTGACCAACAGTGAAATTCTTCCACTTGACGCGGTCTAGGGCCATATGGACAGCCCTCTGCATGGAACCACAAGCTTTCTTCACGGTGTTCGTCCACCTTATCGATATTCCACCCCTGGATGCTTAGCCAAGTTGCCAATCGCTAACGCTTACTTAGTAGCGGCGTAGTTGGCAGAATGACAGAGAGGGATCTGTCACTCTTTCATATTAGTGCGACAAAGGCAGTCGTTAGCGATTGGCAACTTGGCTAAGCATCCTGGAGCGTAGGCCTTCGACTTTGCCGGGAATAATGTTCTTTTTGGTGTTGGTTTTGGTACTTTTGGTTTAACGACTAGCGACTCTTTGAACGTAAATATTATGGATACTTTTACGCTGCGCTCGCGAGGCGTGAATGTGTGTCAGCAGTGTTATTCACTAAGGAAACCGCCTTGCTGTCAGCGCTGTGTCAGTGCTGCGGCAGCTTCGAGCCTAAAAATGGTATTCACTAATGTACTTTAAACGACACTAGTGCTCGGCGACGAATGCGGCGTGAGCTGGAACTACATTGCGTCGAAAGTTTGACGTTTAATGTATGAACTTCGTATTCTCTAACGAAAAAACAGCGACGAACTCGCCCACAACCTCGCTCACAGCCTCGATTCCTAATGTCAAATCAAACGGCTAGGATTTTAGACAAGGCTGTCTCGACATCGAGCTCGTTGACGAACGCAGCGTCGAATGTGTCAATAAGAGAATAGCATAGCTGTGCTTGATAATGGAGACCGAGATATGTAGTTCGTCAGCCTCCGTAGGACCCATATAGTCGTGGTTTCATCCTTTATTTAATTTCATTAAGGATGGTTTCTGTGAGTTTATTATCGAAAGCACCTTCGACATCAAGGAATACACACCGACCTGTTTGGTAGTGACCCTGCCTACGAAGCTGGAGGTTCCGAGTTCGAATCCCGACGAGGGCATTTATTTATCACAAATATTTGGTCCTTGGTCATGGTTGTCTATGTATTTAAGTATCTCTATGTATCTATCTATTATATATGTCGTCGCTTGGTACCCACATCACAAGCCTTAATTGAGCTTACCGTGGGACTAGGTCGATTTGTGTAAGATGTCCCAAGATATTTACCTATTATTTATTTATTTATTTAGTGACTAAATAAATACCCATGAGTTTTACCGTTTAATTATAAGATACATTTGGTCACGTAATCCGTATAAAAGAACGTTTCATCTATTATTTTTATATAGCAAGGCGTAATACGGTCATAATATTTATCTTAAACATATGATTGCTTAGAAATTGTTTCTGTATGACTAATGGAATTTCCTTAGCATGTGCGTGCAATACAGACACTACCTGACTTTGATTGTATAAAGTTCGAAGTACGACATCGAATGTGCCAATTTCAATCTTACCTTTATAGTAATAGGGTTTCCTCGTAATTTCGTTCGGTCAATGGCATTGTCAAGCGTTTTGATTCTTAGAACATGATAAGGAAATTCCATCGAGACTGTAGTCTAAAGGTTTTCAAAGTATTGGAAGTTTGGGCTGGCTCATTGACTTCATCATCATCATATCAGCCGAAAGACGTCCACTGTTGAACATAGGCCTCCCCCAAAGATTGCCACAATGGGCCGGTCCTGTGCCACCCTCGTCCAGCTCCTCCTGCGACCTTCACCAGGTCATCAGTCCACCTTGTGAGGGCCTACCCACGCTGCGCCTTCCGGTACGTGGCCGCCACTCGGAGACCTTCCCGCCCCAACGGCCATTGACTTATTAATGAAAAATTAAAATACATACATACATACATCATCAGCCTATTATAGTCCACTGCTGGACGTAGGCCTCTCCTATTAACTATGCGTATAGACGCATTAAGAGGTAAATGTCTATAATCGCCACGCTGGACAAGCGGATTGGCAATCGCAGTAATGTGTCCAGTATGATGATGATGACGCTGCTGGTCATCAATTTTTTTTATCAAATAATGGTCAGTGACACTTCAATCCCTTAGTCGACTCTTACGACACCCGCAGGAGGAGTTGGGGTATGCAAATGTATTCTTACTGCCGTCACCACACGGCCATAACATTTTTTAACTGTAATTTTGTAAAATTGCATAGTACACATACACATATCGTTAACCGAACTCAACAGATATAGTCGCGGGAAAAAGATACTTTGTAACAAGTGTCTCTATTAAAAGCTTCTAGTTATGTGGCTAATAGTCAATAAATTAGGTAATTGCACACCATTATTATGGCACCGCATTGTACAATCTTCTAACAGCGCTATAAAATCAATCTTAAAGTATTGCCTTGGAGGCCAATTTCAATTGTCTTCTTATTAATTACATCTTACGTCAACGAAATTATGATTCGAAACGAGACCTGATAGAACCATGGATGTATAGAATACTACGGATTACCCATAGCTATATAGCTTTTTTAATGCTCCTAAGGTAGGCAACCGAGCTCTTAAGTCCACCTGATGGAATGCAGGAGCTGAGGCCCATAGACCTATAAATCGCCTATGGACTGCCTACCCTGAGGACTTAGATGAAATGCCTCTGTCTGTCCCAGTAATTACACCGGCGATCTTACCCCCAAACCGGCACACAGCAGTGCGAACACTGCAATAGGCTACTTGACCCATTTTTTAAGTTTGTCGTATATTATTAATCAATATCTGATTAACGGAAAAAAAATATAAATATATTTTTTCACGACCTAGAAAATCGCAAAATTATAACTTAAAATTTAAACTTTCGTTACCGCGCGAAAACGATACTAGCCATGTTAATGCTTAGATTATCTGTGGTGTGACGTCACTCAAACCGAAAACAAACATTTGACATGTCACTTATATTATGTTAATGTCACAGCAAAGCTACATGCCTACATGTCGTATAAGATTCGACATGAAGTTAGTTTAAGATCCTATGACGTGACATCATGGCCGACACCGTTTTCAGAGTACGAAATTAAAAAAAATAAAACAAATTTTTCAATAAAAAATGTGTACCCATCAAACACTTTCAATACACCGTAATCGAAAAATATTGATCTTTTCAATACGTAAATACTACAGAAAATAATATTTTTTGCACTAAATTTGATATGAGTCAAGTAGCCTATTTAGCTATACAACATATTATGTTCTTGCAATGGCCGCCGGTTCTAAAGGTGGATTTAGACCAAACGAGCGAATGCTCATTCTATCCCCACTCTACGATTTAACCAAAATTAATATGTGAAGGGTGGAGGAGTCACAGCAAAAATTTAAAAAAATACGGTAACATATTACTTTGTGAACTTCATTAACACTTGTTCTGGCGACTGGGCGTCTGGTAATATTCTATTAGTCTATGGTTAGAGCCGGTCTAATTTCAGTTCTTTTAAGCACTGCACTGTTCAAGTTTGGTATTTGATTTAATATTGCTATTAAGATCATATTAAAGTAATGAAATATATCATTAAAAGTGTCTTGAGAACAGAATTGATAAATAATAAGCTCATAAGGTTACTTACTATGTAAATTTCGAAGCAAGATTGTTGTTGTCCGAAGATTTCTCTCTTCTTCCCTTATAAACTTCCATACCGCGATGTAGGATTCTATATTTTTGATTCAGCGACATCTAACGTGCTATTTGGTAAACTATTTAATACGAAATCATAATCAACTATGAACATAGCCTTAGGTTATTAAGACTGAAAAATTATGGCAATTGAAAAAGAACTTTAGATTCAAGTTATAAAGTCTATTCCTTAAAATAGTTTGTTGATTAGCTAGGGTATCGACGGATACAAAAAGTATTTTAGATGACGATGTTTTATTCAATGTTTTTATGTGAGTACATTGACCTGAAGCAGGAAAAATATACTTAACATCAGCAGCATAGATGGTGATGATAATTATTTTGTTCTTAAAATTAATATTGCTGGTGGTAGAACCTGGTGCCGGATCCGTTCAGATAGTTACCACCATCTTACCCGTTAACCTGCCGCTAAATAGCAGTGTTTGCACTGCTGTGTCGGTTTGGGGGTAAGATAGCCGGTGTAATTCCTGGCATAGATAGAGCCAGAGGCAATCCATCTAAGCACTCAGGGTAGGCAGCGATAGGCGATTTTTTGATCACTATGTCCATGGGCCTCAGTTCCTGCTTTCAATCAGGTGGGCTGAGAGCTCAGTTGCGTACCTTCGTCACATAAAAAAATATATATTTATTTTTCTAATTGATTATTTTTTATTAGGTATTTACCTATTACGTACAATGAATTCATCAGTCATCACGTAATTGGAAGGACGAGTCGCAAAAACTTTAATTCTGAGATGACATTAACAAAACGGCGTAAAAACGATGAATGAACTAAACCCAGATAGTCTTAGAGGCCTATAAAAAAATCATGGCAGCCTTTGACCCCTTTTCTCCTTGATATTAGGTGGTGGTCGGAAACGAACACCGGAGCTGAGAATTTCTCAAAAACTGTGTACTTTTGGATTTGGATGATATCTTCGATATCGATAAAAATTGCTAGGCTGATAGAGTCAATGATGCTGAGTAAGATTAGACCAAAATGTTTGTGAAACGTTCCTTTTTTTGGCACCAGATTCCTATACTTATATGGTATTACTTATGGATCAATACTCGCGAATAATAGCAATGTATAAGTTGCAGAAAATTCCCAAATTGCGGGAATATACTCAGAAAGTTCCGAGAATTTTCATGAGAATTTAAAAGTAAGTTCTCATTGACAATGTTTCCATCAGAACTTACAAAAAAAGAGTTATGAATAATATTGTATTTTACAATTGAGTAAACAAGGCATAAAATATACTTTAAAAGGCATGTATATACAATGGTTTTGGCACGATTAGATTGCTTATAATTTTTTTATTGCCGAGAACATTCTCTATGCAAGTTTCGCAACTTATGAAACTTCTCCTCGGTACAATGCTACTCGCGAATTAGTTTTATCTAATATCGTTTTTTGTCGTATCGCTTTTTAAAAACTGTCTTGTCATCACAAAATAAATATCACTCATTTGAAAACCAGCCAGTTTATAAACTACGACATTCATATTAATCTAAACATTGACATCCTATCACTAATCATAATTGGTTTATCAATTAACTATTAGTCTGCTCGGAAAGTCGAGGCGTCTTAAGGTGCGTTCAAACTAAAAGAGCATTCGCTGTTCTAACCTTCCACTCTACGAAATTCGATCGGTACACAAAACGTGATTGGTTGATTTCGTAGAACGGGCGCTAGAACAGCGAATGCTCTTTCGGTTTAAATACACCTTTAGACCAAGGCACGCCCATATATCTCACGTGCTTCAGTTTCCGAACGAACTCTATCGATGTAGCTGTCAGACAAAAACTGTCACCTTGGGAGTCAAACGTGAGATCTCGCGTAAAAACAGCTGTCGTTGTCATTACACGTGATATCCGTCATACACAGTGTAAATATTACAAGTATATGAACTGTTATGGCGGAAGACGATTATTTTAAGATTTTAAACCTTAGGTGCATAGATCAAAAACGATACGATCGAAATGATACATGTCGAAATAACCAATCAATTGAGACTGTCAATCCGAGCAACAGAGTTTTAATTGGCATAGATTGTTTATATCAGTCATTTTAGAAATAGAATGTGTGATACTATAATGTACAAATAAAGTATGTAGTGCAAAATCTTTTCTCTTCGCTGTCACAATGAACTTCAGTACATATTGCACTGTAGCTAATTGAGACAGGGAGATTAATTCGGGCGTTTCCGTGAAAAGCCGAAAAGAAAGGATTTTGCTCTACATCTGTACCGGGTTAAGGCTGAGCGTCATATTGAAGGCTACTTGAACGGATACAATTAATTTGGAAATATATTTAATATTTATTGTATCAGTAAAGTTACAAAGGCGGACAAATGCCATAAGGCATTTTCTACCAGTCAATTCGCAGGCCAAACGGAAACTGTAAATATTTTATAGTGGGTATTATATTCCTTGCCATGTGTTTTATTATCAACTTTGATATTAATTTAGATAGTTAATACTAACTATTTATGATTAGTTTATCAATTTAATTCAGTTTTCATGGATTTTAGGCATTTTGAGAAAGTGAAGTTTTAGTTTAAAGACAATTTGACTTTTAAACATTTGGGAATATGGCTATTTTTGAGAAGTACTCGTAGGCTTGAGTCATTTCAAGTTTTCGACGTTATGAGTCTAATATGTTTTAGGATTGCGACGTTTAAGGAATATGTTATTGTGGTATGTATTTGGTTTTAGCGAACCGGAATCGCCTATATGTGAAGAGTGTGTAAATCAACTTGAAATACTTACACTGTGTTCGTAAGCAATTTACTATTGCTCACCTCTGCAGTCTCACGTAGCAGCAAATTGATAGTTTTAAAATGATCGCGGACACATGATATCTGGACGACGTTGCAGAACATCTATGATTATTTTCATACCTCTTTAAATAAGATCATCATAAATAATAATAAATAAATATCATGGGATATCTTATACAAATCGACTTTTGCTTAGAGCTTAGCTTAGGGACCAAGTCCCACGGTTAAGCTCAATTAAGGCTTGTGATGTGGGTACCAAGCGACGATATACAGGGTGTAATCGATAAGTGTTTACAGGCCATAATTCCGTAAATATGCGGGATATCAGAAAACTTTTAACTGATATCGAAAGTACGTTACCTAACGAGTAAAATTACATTTATGAGGGCCATCTGTACTAAAAAACATCGTACGAGACACGTGCAAAAAGGAAATTCGTAACTCGTGTCGATTTATAACACACCCTTCGGTCAAGTTTTAAAACATCGCCACTCGTTTCGAATTTCATGTTTTTCGCACTAGTGTCGTAATGTACTATAGTATCAAAGCTACAAATAAAAACTGTGTGCTTGTATGTGGTCAATGCATTCATACGTAGAAAAATGATAAAATCTTCAAGGACCTTTAAATTAAGTCGCTACATATTTGGTATTTTTAAAATACATATGTATATATATACGGTTACAAGATTATACCTAAGGTAATTAGTGTAATTACAGTTTTGCTGACGCGAAAATCCCTGTACCTATACTTTTATATACATTTGGAACAGACACGAGTTCTTGATACTTTTGTCCCGAGGCTGTCACTCGAAGCTGTTTGATCTTTTGATTATCTCAAATCACTACCGTTTACTTAATTAAATTACTGGCTATACAGACTAACCCGCCCACGCCATACAAAACGAGCCCAAACGTACGTGACAAATCGCGGGTCGTTTGTATGCAGCGTGCAGTTAATGTGAAATCTGCCTTATATACGGATCAAGTGTCATCGCGCCCTTATACGGAGCTTAAGGACGACTAGTGAATAGCTACTTGTCATAAGCGGGAGCGGGTGCGGTAGCGGGAGCGGAGGGAAACTGGTAAAGATTTTGAAGGGATAACTCGATAACAGATGTAAATCTGTTGTCGATATAATAAGGACAACTGGTGAATAATTACTCGTCATAAGCGGTAGCGGAGCGGAGGAATACTGGTAAAGATTTTGAAGGGGAAAAGATCGATATAATATGGTTAAATTATGTACAAATGAAACCTAACTTGTGTGTGTATCAAGTGTCATGGCGTCCTAATACGGGGCTTAAGGACCACTAGTGAATACTGTGAATAGTCACTATAAGTCTGGAACATAATATGAAAACTGAAATAAATTTTATTTTACAAGCCTCTATAGTTGTGGCAATAAAGGCGTGTTTAGATAACTTTGAACGGTCTAACTCTACGATATATCTAGCGTTGAAAATTTCCGGATTAAATACCGTTTCTTTCCAAACAGCTGGTTTTTTTCCGGATATTTCGAAACAATTAATGAAATTTTCCACTTTACTTTTCAACTCTAAACCAATGTATAATTTTCACTTACCCACTCACTTGCTTTGACTTTTGCGATAGACTCTATTTTTACCCGAAAAAAAACGAAATGTTCATACATGCCCGAAAAAAACATTTGATTTTTTCCGACATATTCAACGACTTTACTACAGCACCTCCTACATTACATAGAAAACGACGCATACGGCATTTGCTTATGGATTGAACCACACACAGGGCTGAGGTCGCCGGGCCCATTCCGATGAGCCAACAACTCATACGACGCCGTGACGTCAAACCACGAGCCCGAGGGTTTTATTTATTACTTGACGACGTTCATTTCATTCAGATGAAACGCCCGATTTTAATCTTTTAGACGACTGCTATATCGGCACGTGGTTTCAACGCCAAATACTGATA
Source organism: Thaumatotibia leucotreta (assembly GCA_025490895.1). Lineage (NCBI taxonomy): Eukaryota > Metazoa > Arthropoda > Insecta > Lepidoptera > Tortricidae > Thaumatotibia > Thaumatotibia leucotreta. The sequence goes on from JALPQI010003388.1 coordinate 34,324, forward strand.
TAGGTATAAGTAGTGTATTATTGGTGCAGCTGGATCAGATAAGATCCAGCTGCACCAAAAATACACATTCGAATACTAATTTGAATCGATTCAAGAAGTTATCATTCAAATACACATTTAGTGGAACACTTATTTGAATCGATTCAAGCTGACATTTTACTCCAGAAGTAGCATTTATCCATTCGAATATTGTATTTATTTACACCAATGGTACCAAGTCTACGAAACATTTATCTTTTCTGATTACTCGCGCTGATACTCGCAAACCAGTATAATATATACGCATTCGCTTAGATTTTAAATAACAGTTAGTTATTAAAACACCACAATAGTGTTCAGTGTTTATTAGTTTAACATCGTGACGTCCGTGTAGATGACATTGATCAATAATAACTTCAACAGTGTCTCCTACATTGAAGTCCATTTTTTATTTATCACCGAAAACATGTTCTACGTCGGATGAAGACATTTTCTCAAATGAAGCCGTGTAAAATATTCAACCTTCATTTATATCCTCAAGCAGGGTTTCAGGAATGGTAATAAATCATGGAATTCGTCATGTGCCAACTCGATTCGTAAAGCTTTCGTGGGGTTTTTAACAAGTATAAAGTAATTTGTATCACAATCACTAGTCTCATAGTACACTTCAAGTTTCGTGTTCCTTTTTTCATCATCGGATAGTATATCCCATGTGTATATTTTTGTGGTAATTTTCTGAGGATAATCATTGATTAAATGATATTTTTTGTTTCCAAATATGTATTTTATTTTTCCAAATACATTCATGTTTAATATTTTATGAAAATCGTATATGTCTAATGAAACCATTTCGAGCTTATGTGACGTCCGTGTAGATGACATTGATCAATAATAACTTCAACACTGTCTTCTATCTCCTACATTGAAGTCCATTTTTTATTTATTATTCAGTTGCGTTTGCTTCAAGTGACTTTAGGTTTGATACTAAAATTATTGATAATAGTATTGTGTTTTATGGGTCATATATAATATAAAAAAGAAACCACATGTATAATATCATAAACATACTTTATTTTGTAAAAAAACATTATTTTCTATACACCACTTATTCATACATGATACATTCTTAAAAGCACAAACATTAGTATGATATATACAATTTTGAATATCAGAATTAGTTGAATATTTTTCACATAAAGTCTTTAAATTAGGACAATCAAAATATTCTAAATTATAAATGTTATTACATTCTGTTATTTCTTTCACCCACTGCACTTTTTCATAACCTTTTGTATAAATGTGTTTATTTTTACAGAAGTCCACAATCAAATTCTTATAATTAAAGTATGGTACATAGCCTTCATTCCATAATATTCCTCTGTATTTTTCGACCCATGAGACTTGTAAACGTTCTTTCTTTGTTAAGGCATAGAACGGATGCGGTGGTCTGATGAGCAACACAAGAAAACTGTTTTGGTAAATAATAGCTATTTCTTTGGGTATAAATTGATTGTTATCATTTTTAAATCCTTGAACATCCAAAATCACATTCATGATAATTTCCGAACTATATTACTCAGAGGTTTATACTCTACAAGACGATCGTTTATAATCAAACAGTAGGCTGTCGTATTTTCAGGTATGTCTTCTGAGGACTCGATTTCTAGTCGAACGTCAACTGGTCCAGTTTTTAATGAATCGTTTTGCCTTGAGCAGTCAATAACAAATAGCGGAGTTTTTCTCCCAAAAGTGTTCAGGGCAAGCAGAGGATCGATACTGAGGCCATAATACGACTGACGGAAATTAGCATACATTTCGTATAATATACTAAATTTATCTTCACTAAATTTTAAATTAAGTGGATCATATGGAAAATACTGTGAATTTAAAAATAACTTAACGTTAGTTATATTGCAGTGATCAAATACAGAGGAATTTTTTAACTTGTTCAGTTTTCTATCAGTTTGTAGTCCTAATATAACATATCTGGGCTTTTCTAACTGGGAAGCAGTTTTTATTGACCATGCATGTTTTGTTGTTTTAGGTAAAAGTGGATATTCATATAAGTCCCAATTCCGGAACGCTACTTGTATAGCACGATCTTTTTCCAAACATTTAAGTAATAATAATCTATTACGATCAGAAACTCTAATGTGTGGTACACGCCATTGGATTTTATGGATATCTATTTGAACTTTATCACCTTTATCTATTACGACGCTATTTAAAACTGAATTACTTCTATGTAGTACAAGTTCATGTCTACAATTAACGAAAATTTTATTATAATCTTCTGCGAAGCCGAGCACTTTATTCAGAGGTATTATGACGGAAAAATGACCTTTATTTAGAGTAAATCCGCTTAAATTCCAACCCCACAATGCAGCGTTCTTACTTTCTCCTTCATTCATTGAAATAAGAGATTTTATCGTTGTCGTGATCCCCGTATTTTTATTTCGATCTATTTCAATCCCATTCACTTCATAACTTATATCTTTGAACAAAAATAGTATAGCATTATTTGTTAAATTTACATCTTTTGTTATCGTTTTTCCCGTTGCGTCTACTGCAGACACACTTGCATATCCTTCAATGTAAA